>PITA01019805.1:0-36589 GCA_004023965.1 Spilogale gracilis
TCTTTGTGTCTCGGTGGTCCTCTGCACTGCGCCCAGATTGCCGGTGGAACACAAGTCTTGAGGTCAGACCCTGGCTCTGCCACCTGCTGGCAAGTGACAGTAAGAAAGCAAGTTACCCTCTCTGTGCCCCCGTGTCCTCCTCTGTAAAATAAAGGTGGTAATGATAGCACTTCTCATATAGGATTGCTTTTTTTTTTTAAAGCACAGATTGCTAGTCTTTTTTTTTTTTTTTAAGATTTTATTTATTTGACAGAGAGAAACACAGCCAGAGAGGGAACACAAGCAGGGGGAGTGAGAGAAGGAGAAGCAGGCTTCCCGCCAAGCAGGGAGCCTGATGTGGGGCTCGATCCCGGATCTCTGGGATCATGACCTGAGCCGAAGGCAGTGGCTTAACCAACTGAGCCACCCAGGCGACCCTAGGATTGCTTTTGAAAAAAAGGGGGGGGGCTCAGTCAGTGGAGCATTTGACTCTTGATCTTAGTGTTGTGAGTTCGAGCCCCATGCTGGGTGTAGAGATTACTTAAAAATAAAATATTTTTAAAAGATAAAAGAATTATGGGGTGCCTGGGTGGCTCAGTTGGTTAAGCCACTGCCTTCGGCTCAGGCCATGATCCTGGAGTCCCAGGATCAAGTCCCACGTCGGGCTCCCTGCTCTGCAGAGAGTCTGCTTCTCCCTCTGACCTTCTCCCTTCTCATACTCTCTCTCATTTCCTCTCTCCCTCTCTCAAATAAATAAATAAAATCTTCTTTAAAAAAATAAAAGAAAAGAATTAAAAAATTAATGCAGGGGTGCCTGTCTGGCTTGGTCTGTAGACCATGCGACTCTCTCTCTCTCTCTCTCTCTCTCTCTCTCTCTCTCTCTCTCTCTTTTTTTTTTTTAGCATGCAACTCTTAATCTCAGGGTTGAGAGTTCAAGTCCCACGTTGGACCTGGAGGCTACTTAAAAAAGAAAAAAATGAGTGCATATAAAGTGCAAGGTTCCTGGCATGTAGCAAATATTCACTAAATGGCAGCTCTTATTTTCCAATCTAGTGCTTCTCAAACATCAGGCATTCAGAGGCCACTGTCACAATTTTTGTGACTTATGCCTGCTTAACCCTCTAGTAGACTTTACATAATATTTGTTACTAAATAACTTGCCCATTTTGTTTAGCATCATCCTAAAAAGCGATACCTGGGAAGTAACTGATTTGATGTACTATTATATTTTTAGCACATTGAAATTAATACATAGCTACCAGAAATCTAACCCACTTGTTTTAGAGACCACCATGGTATGTCTACCACCAGTGGGAAACACTGGTCTAATCCAACCTCAGGAAACTGAGACTCAGAGAGGCTAAGTGGATTTTCAAAGGTCACACAGGGAATTATCAGAAAAGCCAGAAATAGAGGAATTCAGGTCTCCTAAGTAGGACAGTACTCTTTACTCCACATCAAACTGCTGGTTTTACAGGGTTCTTAAAAGACACATTGAGGGGCGCCTAGCAGGCTCAGCCGGTAGAACATGCAACTTTTGATCTCAGGGTTGTGAGATCAAGCCCCATATTGGGCGTAGGGCTTACTGAAATTTTAAAAAAAAAATTGAAATTTACTGAAAAGGGAACATTCTTTTGTGAGTCTGATGTTAGCAAATTAGAAATAACTTTTATAGATTAAATTGGTTACAAAGATAACCTCCATTCAGCATGAAGCGGAAGAGGAAGCTGAAAGTGCAGGGTCACCTCATCTCACCCCTATCTGCTCTTGACCTAGTGCTGAGCACACAGGACAGGGGAGGCTGAGGTGACTCCTGGTGACTCGTCACACTGCGGATGGGAGTCTGCCTGTGGCAAAAGCAACTAAGGGCACAAGCTTTAGTGTCAGATGGGATGGGGTTCTAATGCCCCTCACCGCTCCCAAGTTGACCTCCAACAAATCACCCTTCTGAACCTCCATCCTCTCATCTGCACCGTTCCCATAGGGTTGCTGGGAATATTAAGTACTCTCTAGAGAAAGTGCCTAATGCAGCAGGGGTGACTTTTTTTTTTTCTTTAATTGAGGGAGAGAGAGGCGAGTGTTGGTGCTGAGGGAGAGGGAGAGAGAAAATCTTAAGCAGTATCCACACCCAGCACGGGCTTGATCTCTATTCCTGTATCAGATATATGATTTGCAAATCTTTCAGCCTGTGATTTGTCTTTTCATTCTCTTTATAGTCTTTTGGAGAAATTATTAATTTTGATGAAATCTAATTCATCCACTTTTTTCTTTTATTAATTATACTTTTGGCATTTTCTCTAAGAAATTTTTGCCTAACCCAATGTCACAAAGATTTCCTCCTGTTTTCTCTAAGAATTTTTATAGCTTTAGGTTTTGCTTCCTTTTTTTTTTTTTTAAGATTTAGTTATTTGAGAGAGAGAGTGCAGGAAGGAGGAGTAGAGGAAGGAGGAGAGAGAAACTTAAGCAGACTCCATGCTGAGCATGGAGCCCAATATGGGACTCGATCTCATGACCCTGAGATCACAACTAACTGTGAGCCAAAAGCAAGAATCAGATGCTGAACCAACCAAGCCACCCTGTTTCAGCTTTGCATTCAGATCTATGATCTATATTGAATTAATTCTTGTATATGGCAAGAGGTACGAATTGCAGTTTATTTTAAAATATGCAAAAGCAGGGCACCTGGGTGGCTCAGTGAGTTGAGCCTCTGCCTTCAGCTCAGGTCATGATCTCAGGGCCCTGGGATCGAGGCCCACATCGGGCTCTCTGCTCAGCAGGGAGCCTGCTTCCTCCTCTCTCTCTCTGCCTGCCTCTCTGCCTGCTTGTGATCTCTCTCTCTGTCAAATAAATAAATAAACAAATCTCTTTTTAAAATAATAAATAAAATATGCAAAAGCAAAAAAAAATTTTTAATGAAATGAAATATGCAAAAGCATATGAATATCCAATCCCAGCACCATTTGTTAAAAAAGAGCATCCTTTCTCCACTGAATTGCCTTTGTACCTTTGTCAAAAATTCATTGACCACTTAGTACATGTGGGTTATTTCTGGACACTCTCATCTACCTAAACGTTGTTTTTTAAATTTGTTTTATTGTGGTAAAAATATATATAACTGAAAATTTGCAATTTTAACACCTAAATACATAATTCAGTGGCATCAATTATATTCACACTGTTGTTCCATCATCCTCATGATTTTTTCCAAAGTGAACATTCTTTTAATCTCACTTTTTATTTATTTTTTTAGAGATTTTATTTATTTGACAGAGAGATCACAAATAGGCAGAGAGGCAGGCGGAGAAAGAGGGGGGAAGCAGGCTCTTGGCTGAGCAGAGCCCGATATAGGGACTCGATTCCAGGACCATGAGATCACGACCTGAGCCAAAGGCAGAGGCCCAACCCTCTGAGCCACCCAGGCAGCCCTAATCTTACTTTTTCTTAAAAAAAAAAAAAAAGCTGGGCACCTGGGTGGCTCAGTGGGTTAAGGCCTCTGCTTTTGGCTCAAGTCATAATCTCAGGGTCCTGGGATAGGGGCCCTCATCAGGCTCTCTGCTCAGCCAAGAGCCTGCTTCCTCCTCTCTCTCTGCCTGCCTCTCTGTCAAATAAATACATAAAAAATATTTTTAAAAAAAAAAGAAAAAAAAATGTCAATGGTCTTGAAAGATGAACCATGTTTAGCCTCTAGCCGTATGTGGATTCCGTGGCATCCCTCTGTCCCTAGGTTGTTCAAACCCCCATTTCAGAACCTCAGAGAAAAGTAGAATTCACAGAGATCTTAGAGGTGACCTTGAAGCCCCTTCATTTAACAGACTTGAAAGCCGAGAATACAGATCCTGTGCGGTGAGTGACAGAGCCAGCTGAAACGCAAGAAACGCTATTCTTGGGCCGTGAGGGTTTGTGCCAAATCCTGGAGCCCCCTCCAGGAGACCCAGCTTTGCTGAGATCACTTCGCTTCGCCTCAGGACACCGAGGAAGTGAAGCTGCACAACCCTCCTCACACAGCTGTCTTGGGAGTTCACCCAAGGGAAAAAATTGCCCCTAAGTCAACAAAAAGCAAGGAGCTGTCAGGAACAGAACAGCTGTGGAACTTCCACCCAGGAAGTGGCCACTGAGGACAGAATGCTTAGAAAGAGTTCTCCAGGGGTGCCTGTAAGCGTCTGCCTTCAGCTCAGGTCATGATCCCAGTGCCCCAGGATCAAGCCCGGCATCGTCCTCCCTGCTGGGCGGGAAGCCTCCTTCTCCCTCTCTCACTCCCCCTGCTTGTGTTCTGTCTCTCTGTGTCTCTCTTTGTCAAAGAAATAAAATATTTTTAAAAAGAAAGAAGAGCTCTTGCAAGAGGCAAGGATGACGCCAGGCAGCAATTCCCGCTCTCAGGCTGGATTACAGATTGCTGGGGCAAATAGAAGAGTCCCGTTTATGGACCTGATTGAAAATGCAAATGAGCAGCCTGCTTCTTCTCATCCCTGAGGCCATTGTGACGGTGGGTCCTTCCCCGAAACGCTGAGAATTATAATCTGGTGTATCATATGAAGTCAGGTTTCTTGGAAGTAGCTAGAAACCACTACTTCAGTTAGTCATCACCCCTGCCCCCAAATGCAAATTTTAAGTGGACTTAATAATTTTTTTAGTACTCTCTATACCCAGCATGGGGCTTGAACTCACGACCCCAAGATCAAGAGTCACATGGCTTCTGACTGAGCCAGCTAGGGGCCCCTAAATGCAAATTTTGCTAACCAGAAAAGCACGGGTTTCTTTCAACAGCGCAGGCTAACCCTGCGGAGTAAGCACAGTAAGCACTTCTCACACTTATCAGAACTCAGCAAGAGGGGGCCATTGTTTTCTTCACTTTATGGAAGAAATGAAGGCACAGAGAGGTTTTAAATGGCTTGCTAAAGACCTCACAGCTCGCCTCCACTGTGTCCCCTGGAGGCCTCTCTGACCACCGCTGAGGCCTGGACCTGGCCCTTGACCTCCCCTCGTGACCCGCGGATCCGCTCGTGAGTGTCTGGCTGCCCGGTGGGTGCGCTGCTGGGCAGGCTGGCGGCCAGTTGGCAAATCCATGAAGCCAGGGAGTGGGGGGAGGCCCAGCCTCCTGGTGGGCTTTGAGTCACACAGGTCAGCCCGTGCTGGCCTGCTGGGCCTGTCACCCTCAGCTGTCTCGCTCGCTCACTGCACAGCCAAGCCGAGGCTCACAGATGGGAACTGCCATTTATAAGCTCTCTGGCAAAATCAACCTGCAGGTGAAGAAAACCCACAGACCTGGTAGGTTACCTTTGCTCCTGAGTCCGAGGGCTCGTGGGCTGGGCAGCAGGAGGGGCCTCCACGTTGCTTCAATTGTCTCTGCCTTTGATGTGCAAAAAGACCCAGGTGGCCTTCAAGGCTGGGGATGAATGCTTCAGTGAGGTCTGCTGTTTGGGTTTCTCATCATCTGAGTTCATTTATCAGCCCGTTCACAAGCGAGCTTTATTTCTTGGAGGCAAATGTTGCTTTCAAATTTCACATGAGGCGGACGAAGGATGGAGACACCAGAGCCATGTGTGTCTTTCTAGACAGGGACAGCTCGGTAGGTTTAATTTTCCAGAACAGATGGAACATTAACTCCAGCATTATTGTGACCAGTTATAAATATCAAAGACATATGTTTTGCAGTTCAGATTCTTCCTAAAAGGGCTCAAGGACTTTTAAGCTTTAGTTTGCAGCTCCCAGATCTTTCTTGAGAAGCAATGGAAAAATGCGTTCAGGCTTGCAGCACTAGAAGGAGAATGGTGGGGGATGTTCAGGTAGAGGGGCACGCCTGGGAATGCATGGAAAGCCCGGGGTTCTGCCAGGTTCATAGAGTGGGCAGATACTGCTTTTGTAACCCCAGCCGCATGTTACACGTTTGCCACACTATATTGTGAGGCTTGCTTCTCGTACCCATTCCTCCTACTGAGGTCAGAGACTGAGTCCTCTGTCACTGGGCTGAGCCTTCCGGTAGCTGTCTAACAAGCCCTGGAATGAAGCAGGCACTCACATTTTTTTGCATGTATTTAAGAATGTATGCATGCATGAGGAATAAGTCTCCACAAATTAGCTGAGTTTGACTGTAGAGGCTCTGTCTTCTAGGTCACATTCGGGTGCTGTTTTGTAAGCCAGGTCCCTGCTGCCCTCCTATAGGTTTGGTCAGGGCATCAGCACACAAAACATTTTGATGATATAGACTGCTTTATCCTTGGCTAGAATAAAAACTACGAATTGATCCCCACTCTAAATTTTCCTGTAGGGTCTTTCTTAGGATAATACTACTTTAATGGGTGAAGTTATTTCATAATAAGGTCCTTTAAGTACTTCATGATGTAAAGGGTTCCATTACTACACTAGTATTGTGAGAATTCTAATTGCTGGTGGACAGAGTTGTAGAATTTCTTATCTATTTACATTTACATTGGAGAATAGTTTGGGAGTTCCTCAAAAAATTAAACAGAGTTACCGTATGACCCAGCAATTCCATTCCTAGGAATGGAAATCACCCAGTATCTATGAACTGATAAGTGGATAAATAAAGTGTGGCCCTCCCAGGCAATGAAATATTATTCAACAATAAAGAAGAATGGAATTCTTTTTTAAAAAAAAATTTTTTTATTTATTTTATTGAGAGAGAGAGTGAGAGAGAGCATGAGAAGGGAAAAGGTCAGAGGGAGAAGCAGACTCCTTGCAGAGCTGGGAGCCCGATGCGGGACTTGATCCCAGGACTCCAGGATCATGACCTGAGCTGCAGGCAGTGGCTTAACCAACTGAGCCACCCAGGCGCCCCAAAAAGAATGAAATTCTGATACATGCCGCCACGTGCTAGCTGAAAGAAGCCAGACACAAAAGGCCACAGATTGTATGATCCCATTCATGGGAAACATCCAGAAAAGGCAAATCCACAGAGAGTAGATTCGTGGTTGCCAGGGGCTAGAGGAAGAAGGAAATGAGCAGTGACTTCTAACAGGTGAGGGATTTGTTCTTTGGGTTGATGGAATGTTCTGGAATTGGATCATGGTGGCACAACTCTACTCTTTAACATGGTCAGTTTTATATTATGTGAACTCTATCTCAATTGAAGATTTGCAAAAAAAAAAAAAAAAAAAAGTAGCCTAATCCCCTGTCTTTGTGAAATATATTCACCAATACATTACGTCTGGATTCTGGTGAATTCCAGAACAGTCCAGGTCTAAATGGCCTGCGTACCAGTGTGAACGAACGGGCCTCACACGAACACGTGATTGTCGCTCCACGTCAGACACTGGCTTTAGGTTTTGGGGGCCTCGCTTTCCCTCGGCCACATGCATCTAACCAGGAACCTCATGTGCTCTCTCTTTCAGAGGGTAAATATGTGTGTCATTCTTATTGCCGAGACCTAGTTCATCTGGATTATCCACAAAATGGGAAGCTCCCAAGCCGCGTGCCAGCTCGTCAGGTAAGACCATCAAGGAAAGAATACCAGGTAGGCACGGTCGGCTTATGTTGTGGGTTTGGCAGTGGCATCCCTCCCACGCCAGACAGCGGGCTTTGTACCCCATGCCTTTCCCGAACACCTCCACAGGCGCCAGCCCGCGCAATCAGATGCTTGACTATGGATTGTGATTTTAGAAATAACCCGATCAAATGGTTTGATGGTTCATCCAGCAGATCTGGGATAAGATGTGGGGCTCGTCCAGGCTCTGGATGTGGTCTTGTTGCCAGGCGCCCTCACTGTGCTGAAAGCAGGACGTGAAATGCAAATGTGCGTCGGTTGTGTCTCCATCAGATAGAGAACCTGGGCAGCGACGCCCTGCTGGGGAAGCCAGCGGTGGTCACGGGTTCGGTCAAAGCAAGGCTGTGTAGCTAGGAGGTAGTGATCCACTCCCCAGTGGATCCCCAGCCTGGTCCCTGCCAATACTTCCTCCTCGCTGTCCTCCCTGCCTTGCCAAAATTTTCCAAAGGAAGGGGGTGCGACTCGCCCTGTTGCCTGCTCCTCCGCAAACTCGACTGTTCCTAGCATCTTCTCTCCTGACCTCTCAAGATTGTTTGGTGTGTTTGTTCGTTCATTGGTTTGTTGTCATAAGTTTGAGAACACTTGCGTCAAATGATCTCGGATTGTCTTTTCGGTTTCTGGGAGCTCACTGCTGCATCTGAACAGGATTCCTGCAAGTAGGCAGTGAGATGCTTTCTTTCATATGTGAATAACACTGCTATTCCATTTGGGGTCACGAGGCTGATTCCTCATTGCCCCCTGACCCTCTCCGCGGTTTCTCCGCAACACAGTTAACTCTCGTTCAGAACAGTGATAGCTGGGACGCCTGGGTGGCTCAGTTGGTTAAGCGACTGCCTTCGGCTCAGGTCATGATCCTGGAGACCCTGGATCGAGTCCCACATTGGGCTCCCTGCTCGACAGGAAGCCTGCTTCTCCCTCTCTCACTCCCCCTGCTTGTGTTCCCTCTCTCGTTTCTCGCTGTCAAATAAATAAAATCTTTAAAAAAAAAAAAAAAAGAACAGTGATAGCTGTGTGCAGTTGGGCCAGCGAGCGGTTCGCGTCCGCAGCGTTCCCATTCGACTTAATGATACTTGGCAGGGGCACACGACACGAATGGGGATTCTGTAAAGGGCACTAGCTTTCTGGCAAACTGACGGCGTCATTTTAAGGAATGACTGATGTGCATTTTACAGCAGGAGCCTACTGGAGTTGCCGCAAAGTTGTGTCGGCCTTCGAACTAACTTCAGAACATGCCCTCATCTCAGAAAGAAAAGCTTGGACTAGGGATGCAGTTTGTCATTTAATAGGATGTCTTTGGAGCGAGCAGAGAGGATAATAGAAGTATTATGAGAAGCTCTAGGGAGAACAAATATATGGTCGTTGAACTTGAAAAAAAAACTTCGGAGTTCAAGTGTGAGGTTTAAATAAATGCTTTAAGAAGTTTCTCGAAGTCATCTGAACTGCAAGTGCTTGAATCATTTACATTCTCTTCTTGTATAGATCCTTTTTTTCTTGTATAGATTTTTTTTAAAAAGTAATACTGAGCTCTCTAAAAGTTTTAGAAGATGATAATTTGATACTTATTTTAGTTCAGTAATTTCAAAATTATAGAATGTAAGATTTAGAAGCTGACATTTTGGGGAGTCCCAGATTTGGTTTGCAAGATGGAATCACACAGAACATTGTGAAAACAGTCTTCCCAGCTGGCTGAGTATAAAATTCCTCCATATTACAGTAAGAATAACCCCCAAGTGGGAAGACCACTCCAGCAGATCATCTGCTGTGGGTACCACTCCAGGATCCTGACCGGTACATATCCTGCAGTGATGAGAATTGTATCAGAGCTTGAATATTTTTTCTTATGAAGCATACCCAAAATGTGGTGCTGTAATACATGGTTTTAACGTTCTTCCTTATCAGTCTACTCTTGTGAATTGGGATATAATCTGATTTTCTCTTAGTGGCTTTAAGTGTGCAAAATGATAAGTGTAATTGTTCCCAAGTCATTAACAGGATTCTGAATGTTGGCAATATCTGTAGCCTCAGGATATTAACCTTTTGAGAGTGTATATCAGCTGATTGTTTTACAAAATCTCTTAGTTTAATTATAATCCCCAATATTGTTGGCCTTGGGCACTGATAGTAGGAGAAACTGCAGAAAGGTTTCAATTCAGGAAAGACCCTTGAAAAGAACAATTCAAACAGAATCTCCTGGAAACCATGGAACTTGACCAAAGAACCAAGAAATGAATTCTCGCACATTTATTTTCCTGCTGCTTTCTGATATGGTGAGGACTTTGAAAGATGGTTGGAAAGCACTTTTCAACTATAAACCATATTTTATTTTATTTTATCTTTTTAAAGATTTTATTTATTTATTTGAGAGAGAATGAGAGAGCACGAGCAGGTGAAGGGCAGAGAAAGAAGCAGGCTCCCTGCTTGCTCCCGGGATCCTGGATTTATAAGCTTAGCTGAAGGCAGATCTTAACCCACTGAGTCACACAGGTGCCCTCAACTATGCACCATATTTTAAAACATATTTTGTTATTTATCAGCTTTAGGTTTGATGAAACCTGTTCAGTTTCTACATACAATACTATGAAGATTTCACTAACTTTGCAAATGAAATTGCTTTTATATTCTGTATAGTTTTGTGATTATGAAAATAATACATGCTAATTACAGAAATTTTGGAGAATGTAAAAAAATTTAAGAAAGTATTACCATTAAAAAAGAGAGAGAGGGGCGCCCGGGTGGCTCAGTTAGTTAAGCGACTGCCTTCGGCTCAGGTCATGATCCTGGAGACCCAGGATCGAGCCCCACATCAGGCTCCCTGCTCGGCGGGAAGCCTGCTTCTCCCTCTCTCAGTCCTCCTGCTTGTGTTCCCTCTCTAGCTGTGTTTCTCTCTGTCAAATAAATAAATAAAACCTTAAAAAGAGAGAGAGAGAGAGAGAGAGAGCGCACCTCTCTCAGTGGCTCAGTGGGTTAAAACCTCTGCCTTCAGCTCAGGTCATGATCACAGGGTCCTGGGATCAAGGCCCGCATGGGTTCTCTGCTCAGCAGGGAGCCTGCTTCCTCCTCTCTCTGCCTGCCTCTCTGCCTGCTTGTGATCTCTCTCTGTCTGAAATAAATAAGTGATATATTTTTAAAAAAATGAGAGTGCCTGGGTGGCTCAGTGGGTTAAGGCCTCTTCCTTCAGCTCAGGTCATGATCTCAGGGTCTCAGGATCAAGTCCCGCATCAGGCTCCTTGCTCAGCCAGAGGCCTGCTTCTCCCTCTCTCACTCCCCCTGCTTGCATTCTTTCTCTCTCTGTATATCTCTTTGTCAAGTAAATAAATAAAATCTTTAAAAAAAAGATTTGGGGGATGAGGTGGGGAAATGACTGATTCGGTCTATTCTAATTTTTCAAAATTGTGATTAGTAAAGTTAGGACTCAAAAAAATTGGTGATTTCATGATTCAGCCTGGTCTTTCTCAGAAAGGAGAAAGACCCTTTATGCAGAGGATATAGGGGGTTCACAATCGGTTGTCCTCTTGATTTTCTGAGAGCAGATCTTCTTCCAAAGTAGGGAAGGAAATGGCAGGTCTAAGTGAGCTAATAGAAGAGGAAGGTACGAGAGCCCACCACCACCTGTGTTTCTGATTGAGGCAAGGCAGGGGATTTAAGGCTGAAGTGTGTTGAAAGAGATATAGGTGATTAGAAAAACCGTCCCAGTTATTAAAATCCCTAAGGGGTTTGACTAAATGTGAAAAGTTGTGTCTAGATCCCACAGGCCACAGAGTCATTCTTTTTTTTTTTTTTAAGATTTTATTTATTTATTTGACAGAGAGAGATCACAAGTAGGCAGAGAGGCAGGCAGAAAGAGCAGAGAACCCCATGCGGGCCTCTATCCCAGGACCCTGAGGTCATGAAGCAAGCCAAAGGCAGAGGCTTTAACCCACTGAGCAACCCAGGCGCCCCAAAGAGTCATTCTTAAGTCGTCATCTGTTTGGTTTCCTTGGTTTAGCACGTTTTTACATTCCCCATACAGCAGCGATATTAGCTTCAACCCTATGAACTTGATATGGGTCAGAAATGGCTGGCTACCACCGGGTAGTTTCACAGGGCTCAGACTCCAACGTAGGGAATCCTTTTTCATCATTCTGAGTTAATGGTAACATGTTGTGATGGGAGCACCTGCCGCCTGGCCTCCACCAGTCTTCCGGCTGGTGAGGACTGGAGGTTAACAGCAGGGCAGAACCTTCTCTCCCCGCCCAGCGGAGGGGCGGTTGGGAGCGTTGCTGTGGTTGGTCGCAGCTTCTCCACCAGAGGGTGCTCTAGCACTGATTATTGGACGTTTGCCCGATTCCAATGGAAAATAGTAAATACACAATCACTGCTAGTCTATATTGCGCATTTGTGGGCAGAACTAAGGTGTAAACATAGCATATCATTATTATTTGTATTTTTAAAAGATGTTATTTATTTATTTGACAGAGAGAAACACAGCGAGAGAGGGTACACAAGCAGAGGGAGTGAGAGAGGGAGAAGCAGGCTTCCCACCAAGCAGGAAGCCCACCGGGTCTCCAGGATCATGACCTAAGCCAAAAGCAGTTAACCAACTGAGCCACCCAGGTGCCCCGCCTATTATTTGTATTTTTAACATTAGTTAAACTTCTGTGTGTTTGCCACCTATTATTTCATTTCATGCTTACCACAATGCTATCAGCAAAATACTATTTTTATTTTTACAAATGAGGAGATTGAAGCATACAGAGGTTAAATGGTTTCACAAATGAGAAAAATAAAACAGATTTTATCTGGCTCAACCCTTTATTAAAGTGTTCTTTCAGGGTGCCTGGGTGGCTCAGTTGGTTGGGCGACTCCCTTCAGCTCAGGTCATGATCCTGGAGACCCGGGATGGAGCCCTACATCGGGCTTCCTACTCAGTGGGAAGCCTGCTTCTCCCTCTCTCAGTCCCTCTGCTTGGGTTCCCTCTCTAGCTGTGTTTCTGTCTGTCAAATAAATAAATAAAATCTTTTTTTTTTTTTTAAAGAATTCTTTCCTTCCCTTCCTCTTTTTTCCTCTGTTCCCGCTGGCAATGCAAAGAAGATAAATCCTTATTTAAAAACAAAAAGAGGAGGCCTGGGTGGCTCAATGGGTTAAAGCCTCTGCTTTTCACTCAGGTCGTGATCTCAGGGTCCTGGGATTGAGCCCCCATCGGGCTCTCTGCCCAGCAGGAAGCCTGCTTCCTCCTCTCTCTCTCTGCCTGCCTCTCTGCCTACTTGTGATATCTCTCTCTCTCTCTCTCTCTGTCAAATAAATAAATAAAATCTTAAAAAATAATAATAAAAAAAATAAAAACAAAAAGAGGGGCTCCTGGGTGGCTCAGTGGTTAAGCCTCTGCCTTCAGCTCAGGTCATGATCCTAGAGACCTAGGATCGAGCCCCATGTCACGGATCCCTGCTCAGTGGGGATTCTGCTTCTCCCTCTCTCACTCCCCCTGCTTGTGTTCTCTCTTTAACTGTCTTTCTCTAGATCAAATAAATAAAATCTTAATAAATAAATAAATAAAAACAAAAAGAGCTGAAGCTCATTCCACAGAGCCGGCAAACTTTCCAGAACTGCCTGCTGGCCGCTAAAGCAATAGGGCAACCGGCCACCCCCGTGCCTGGTCACAGACGTTTCTCGGGCTCCTGTTTCTATGACTCCTTTCCTCCTCAGGTTTCCCCGAGATGATCGTTTGATCTTGGTTTCACCCTTACTCAAATTCTGAGGGGCAGAGGGCAGATGGGACACAATGTTAGGACCCTCCATAGTTTTCAAAGATGGCGGCTCTGCTTCCTCCTACAGCACTTTACAGTTTGTGCACAGGACTACCCGAACACTGGGACTAAGGGCCAGATCCAAGGCTGGGTGGCCTTGGGCAAATCATTTAAACTCACCCATCACATTCACGCAACAAACACAATACTATCTCATTCTTAAGATTTTTGGAGAGGGGTGCCTGGGTGGCTCAGTTGGTTGGGCAACTGCCTTCGGCTCAGGTCATGATCCCGGAGACCCGGGATGGAGTCCCACATCCAGCTTCCTGCTCAGTGGGAAGTCTGCTTCTCCCTCTCTCAGTCCCTCTGCTTGTGTTCCCTTTCTATCTGTGTTTCTCTCTGTCAAATAAATAAAATCTTTAAAAAAAAGAAAGAGGGGTGCCTAGGTGGCTCAGTTGGTTGAGCAACTGCCTTCGGCTCGGGTCATGATCCCGGAGACCCGGGATCGAGTTCCACATCGGGCTCCCTGCTCGGCGAGAAGCCTGCTTCTCCCTCTCTCACTCCCCCTGCGTGTGTTCCCTCTCTCAGCTGTGTTTCACTCTGTCAAATAAATAAATAAATCTTAAAAAAAAAAAAAAAGAAAGAAAGAAAGAACGAACGAAAGAAAAAGGTTAAGAGAATCTGGAGTGCCCAGGGGTGGTGGCTTTCAGTGTGGTCTAGATGGTTTTCATTGCAAAGGCAACATCTGAGAAAGACTGGAAGGTGAGGATGAGCCCTGCCCATTACATGGGAAGAGCACTGCAGACAGGTGGAAGAGCAGGTACCTGGCCTGTTGGAAGCCAGCGTGGCTAGAGAAGACAGAGTGGAGAGGAGGAAAATAAGGGAAGAAGAATGAGGAATGGTGGGGTGATCTGTAGTCCACCAAACAGATTTTGGCTTTTATTCTGAGTGAAATGGAGAACCATCACATAGTTTTGGATCGAGAGTGACATGTTCGAAGTTTTCTTTTAGAAGGATCACTGGTAGAGCACCTGGATGGCTCAGTTGGTGGAGCATGCAACCCTTGATCTTGGTGTCATGAGTTCAAGCCCCTCATTCAGGGTAAGTTTGCTTAAAAAAAAGAATTTTTAATGGAATTGTACCTCTGCTATACCATCAGAAGTCTCCATCATAGGGGCACCTGGTTGGCTCTGTTGGTTGGGTGTCTGACTTCAGCTCAGGTCATAAATTCAGGGTCTTGGGATCGAGCCCTGCATTGGGCTCTCCACTTGGAGGGGGGTCTGCTTATGCCTCTCCCTCTCCCTCTATTCCTGCCCCTGCTCCTCCTGCTTGCTCTCATGTCTCTCTCAAATAAATGAACAAAATCTTTAAAAAAAAAAAGTCTCCATCATAAAGTAGATGAATGAGACTTCATGATACACTTCTTTGTTCATTTGGATCTTTAAAACAAGTAGAAACTAGTATGGGATCGGATAAGCAAAACCTTTACTGTGGGGAGCGCCTAGCTGGCTCAGCTGATGGAGACTGATCTCGGGGTTGTAAGCATGAGCCCCACATTGGGTGTAGAGAGAACTTAAAAGTAAAATCTTTAGAGGCGCCTAGGTGGCTCAGTTGGTTAAGCATCTGGCTGTTGATTTTGGTGAAGGTCATGATCTCAGGGAAGTGAGATTAAACCCTGAGTCAGGCTCTACCCTGGGCATGAAGCCTGCTTAAGATTCTCTCTCACCCCGAGAGTCAGGGCGCCTGGGTGGCTCAGTGGCTCAGCTGGTTGAGCCACTGCCTTCAGCTCACATCATCATCCTGGAGTCCTGGGACTGAGTCACACATCGGGTTCCCAGCTCCAAGGGAGTCTGCTTCTCCCTCTGACCTTCTCCCCTCTTGTGCTCTCTCTCTCTCTCTCTCTCAAATAAATAAATAAAATCTTAAAAAAAAAAAAGATTCTCTCTCTCTACCCCCCCCGCCCTTCCCCACCACTATCTCTCAAATGTACTCTCTCTCACTCTATAAAAAATTAAAATGTTTTGGGGCGCTTTGGTGGCTCTGTTGGTTAAGCAACTGCCTTTGGCTCGGGTCATGATCCCGGAGACTCGAGATCGAGTCCCACATCGGGCTCCCTGCTCAGCGGGAAGCCTGCTTCTCCTTCTCTCACTCCCCCTGCTTGTGTTCCCTCTCTGGCTATGTTTCTCTCTGTCAAATAAATGAAATCTTTAGATAGATAGATAGATAGATAGATAGATAGATAGATAGATAGATAGATAAAAATCTGTAAAATTTGCTAAGAGGGTATGTTAAGTGTTCCTATCACAAAATAATGATGATGATAAATAAAGAGGGCAGGAGGAAACTTCTGGAAGTGATGGATACGTTTATGGCATAAACTGTGGTGAGGGGTGTGTGGTTCTCTGCAAACTCGGCAAGTTGTATGCATTAAATATGTATGGTTTTTTTCTCTGCCAGTCATACCTCAATAAAATGGTTTGGTTTTTTTTTTAATTAAAAGGATGGAAACAAACAACAAAGTTGTTCATTAAAGGAGTCAAGTCTGGCAAGAAGGGGCCAGTATTAGCCCCCTCCTTGCTCAGCGGTTGGCTGGGAGCAGCCTGTAGGAAAAGAAGTTCCCAATCCAGTGGGGGGGGGGGGATCAGGGATGTCAGCAGCCATGGCCCTCAGTGACGAATGCCTGCTCAGCAGGAGATCGGAATGGCATGTTTTTGTGACCATCACAGCCTCCACCAGGTCCCCTGCAGGCTCCTTATATCACTGTTGTTTGTATGTCTTGTGAGTCATGGACTAACGAGGCTGGATTGAACCTCAGAGATGATGTCACTGAATGTCCTCATTTTAAAGATGAAGAAAGAGAGACTCAGAAATTTTAAGTAAACTTTCCCTAGGTAGCACATTTCGCGTTCCTGGCCCCAGGATTAGATGCCCCGGGTCTTGCTACCTTGCACAGTGATGAGCAAAACGATGCACTCCTTTTCTAAGAGCTCCTTGGAGGCAGCGAGTCCCAGGTAGTGCAGTGCAACCGAATAGTTCACTGACACTAGAGTCAGAATCATTATGCAGCTATGACATACCGCACGTGTGAAACACTGAGAACACCATAAAACAGAAAATACCCCATGGACCCTCCCCACCCTGCTTCGGCAACTGGTCTGCATGTTGGAAGCATTTATCTTGCTTATACAGACTCCTTAGACATCTGAGAGGAGGACCATGCTAGGTGATTCTGTGAGAGTTCAACTTGCCTTCCTTTTTCTTTTCTTTTCTTTTTCTTTTTTTAAGTAATCTTTATGCCCAACATGTGGCTCAAATTCACCACCCCGAGATCAAGAGTCACATACTCTATGATTGACCCAGCCAGGGGCACCTTGCCTTCTTCGTATCTCCGCATGAGTGGATGACAAGTACCTCAAAAGCAAACTCATCCTTTTTCATCCTTTTCCCATCCTGCCCCTCCCCACCTTTGCCCCCATCTTTCCCTTCTCAATAAATAACATATCTCTCTCTCTCTTTAGTTGAACAACTGTCCAAGCTAAAAACATGGGAACCATCCTCCATTCTTCTCATCGTTTCTCCCCAATCCAGTAAGCAAATTCAGTTGGCTCTGTCTCCAAAATATAACCAATGTGTGTCCATTTTTCTCCATGTCTGCTGCTGCCATTTCTGTCCAAGCCACCAGTGTCTCTCACTTGTACCACTAGAGTGACCTCTTACCGTGTTTCCTGCTTCTCTTACAACACAGTAGCAGCCAGAGAGTATTTGTAAAATGTCAATCAGATTACATCACACACCTGTTTATTTTTTATTTTTTTCACACACTTGTTTATACCTCTACTGCCCACGGGTGCCTGGGTGGCTCAGTTGGTTAAGCGGCTGCCTTTGGCTCATGTCATGATCCCAGAGTCCCAGGATCAAGCCCCACATCAAGGTTCCCTGCTCAGCAGGAAGCCTGCTTCTCCCTCTCTCACTCCCCCTGCTTGTTCCTTCTTTAGCTGTGTTTCTCTCTGTCAAATAAATAAAATACTTAAAAAACAAACAAACAAACAAAAAACCCTACTGCCCTTAAAATAAAATCTGCTTTCGGGGTACCTGGGTGGCTCAGCCAGTAAAACGTCTGAGATCAACTCAGGTCATGATCACAGGGTCCTGGGGTTGAGCCCAACATCGGGGCTCCCTGCTCAGCAGGGTGTCTGCTTCTCCTTCTCTCATTGCCCCTGCCCAACTCATGCTCCCTCTCTCTCCCTCAAATAAATAGATAAAATCTTAAAAAAAAAAAAAAAAAGAATCTGCATTCTTTACCATGCCTTACAAAGCCCTTTACAGCCTAGCCCCTGCCTACCTTGCTGATCTTGGCTGCTTCCACTGCCCTACTCAATCACTATGCAAAAGCTCTGATGACTCTTGCTTGCTCCCTTAAATATGCCAAGCTTAGTCCTGATGGCTCTTATTGTTTACACTGCCTGGGATATTCTCTCCGGGGCTTCTCTCAACTGTTCCTCCATTCAGGTTTCAGTTCAAATGTCACCTTCTCAACGAAGCCTTTCTTTCGCTCTCTGTTTTTTAAAGATTTTATTTTTGAGTAATCTCTACACCCAATGTGAGGCATGAACTAACAACCCCAAGACCAAGAGTCCCGTGCTGTACCCACTGAGGCAGCCAGGTGCTCCTAGAATGTCAATTTCATCAGAGAAGGGGCTGTGTCTGTTAAGTCCCTGGCTGCATCTCTAATGCCTGTCTATCCTAGCCTGGTGCAGGTCGAGGTCTCAAAAATATGTATTGAATGAATGAATGGTACCTTCAATGTACATGGTCTGTGCACAACCAGTGTTGTTGCAGATTTTCATCATTGACTTAGATGATCGAGGCTTTCAGTCTCCAGCATCCCAGTGCTGGGGTTATCGTCTCAAACACTGTCAGTTGTCACTGTTGACTTCAACTCTCAACTGACAATGTTTGCTTTTTGACAATGGAATATGTATAATTTCAAAAGAGGATCTTTTATGAACAAACATGTGAAGGGGCCCTGCCCTCTAATGACTACTATCCTCATTTTATTGAATTGGGGACTGATAATTTTTTGTTAGCCTCCAAATTCAGTAAATACCTCCCCTTCCCCAACACATTTATACAAGTTGATATCTCTAGCAGAGAGGCAATCGTGTTCTTTGAAAAACAGTTAAGTCTCAACACTTTTACATAAATTTTTAACAACCTCAAAACTAAATTAAACATTCATAAGTGATAAAATAAGGTAAACTACAGTGATCATGTGAGCAAGAAACAAAAAGCTGGTCCATGAGCTGACAAAAATTTCTTGCTTCAACTGGTGTGTGGGTCAGGAGGGTCCTGGGGGGGGGGGGATGACATAATTTTGTACTGATCACCAGTCCCCAAAGCAGTAAAGAGTCTTGCCAATGGAACTCTATCCAGAATAAGAGAGGAGGGAAACTTTTCTAAGAATGCTCACCATCCTAGACATTTCTGCTTTTTTCTCCCAAGGAATGTGAACTACCCTGTTTTACATTTTTTTATTTTATCATTTAATCCATTTGCATGGCCCTGTTGCAAAGCATTTGAAAAACACATTCCAAAGCAGAATTCACTGCAAGTAAAGCCATTGACTTCAAAATCCAGTGTCCAGCAGGGCCATGCATCTCATGGGCGCTCAGTAAGTACACTAACCAGATCCAGAAGTGCGGAAAGGATCTTGAAAGAAGATGTAGCCCTAGGTCCCAATGGCTCATTGTTTTGAGAACTCTAAAACAGTATGAGTTGAAGTTTCCACATGTACAAACTCAAGAATTTTCCTAGGCAGGGAGCCTGGGTGGCTCAGTGGGTTAAAGCCTCTGCCTTCAGCTCAGGTCATGATCTCAGGGTCCTGGGATCGAGGCCCGCATCAGGCTCTACGCTCAGCAGAGAGCCTGCTTTCTCCTCTCTCTGCCTGCCTCTCAGCCTACTTGTGATCTCTCTCTCTCTGTCAAATAAATAAAATCTCTAAATGGGGGGGCGGGGCACCTGGGTGGCTCAGTTGGTTAAGCAACTGCCTTTGGCTCAGGTCATGATCTCGGAGACCCGGGATGGAACCCCACATCGGGCTCCTGCTCAGCAGGAAGCCTGCTTCTCCCTCTCTCAGTCCCCCGTTTGTGCTCCCTCTCTCTGTGTTTCTCTCTGTCAAATAAATAAATAAAATCTTTAAAAAAAAACAAAACAAAACACTTTTCCTAGGCAGAGACCAAGAGACCACATGCTAATACTGTCAGAAGCCCATAGTGAGGCTTAGATATAGAGACGGTGGGCAGGTTTGCTGCAGAGAGAACATTTACTTTTCTAATCATTCTGTACATATTGCATCTGTAAAATGGAGGTTAGGGTGCGTGTCAGCCCCTGGATCTCCCCTGAGGGGTAGGGATTCCAGACTCTTGAAAGTCTGAGGTGGTGTTTGTGTTGTTGCCACATGGGGACCAAAGGCAAAAAGCAGTTGTTCCATGACTAGGTCCAGATTAAGAGCAGCTTTATGGGCTAGGGTTGACATCTTGAATCCTATTCTTTGGCAGATCAGCAGATGCTACAATTCACTGAGGGCAGGGATAATTGATTCTCTTGCTACTGGCCGAGGAGGAGAGGAGCAGCTGGGGTTTGCAACTGTTGTGGCAGATCGATTTCAAAGGCGGCCTGGTTTGAAGACGCGCTGCAGGAGCGGGGCCAAGAGGCAGAGATGTGGGTGACCATGGGGATTTCCAGGGGAGGAACCTGGGTGACACTCTACCTGAACCCAAGGTGTGAGAGTCACACCCTGGCTCTGGATGGTGAAGTTATCAGTCAAGGCTGGAGGAGCAAACCTCTGGCTTGAGCAAGTACAAAGTACAAAGTAATGGAAGGAATTCCACCCCCATCCCCTTGCCACCCGCCCTCGCGGACCTGACCTAGAACTTCCTTTAAGGGGACAGAGGGTGACTGGTAGTAGGCGTAGATGTATAGTCTCCTCTTCTTCCTGGGCATACAGTTCCCATTCTCCTTTGCGGTAAGGGCGCCCACGTGACTGAGTTCCTGCCAATGAAACGTGAGTAGAAGTGGGCCTCTCTCAGGCCCGCCCCCCCCCAACCTTCCTGCCACCTGCTCGCTTTCTCTTTTCCTCCACTGTTTGGATGGAGACAGCTTTGGGCAGCGGGGGAATGGTGGAGCCATGGGTGGGAGGAGTCGAGCCCTGAAAGACTACAGTCCACGGAGTAGGATTTGGGAATTCTATATAACAATTAACGTACCCCGAATAACACTTCTGGGACTGCAGCTAAACCCTTCCCTGAGTCTCGCAAAGTCTCACTGATGGAGCTGCTGGTTGGCCACAGGTGGTTTCACACGTGGGAGCGGCCCCCAGCACCTTGTGCTGCAAGGCGTCCTGGCCTCCCCTTCTGGGCCCGCTTCCCTGCTTCCATTCCTGCGAGGCTGGGGGAGTGGGGGTAGGGAGCAGCCTCTCCCACAGGCGGGGCTAAGGCTCTGCTGCTTCTCTCCCTCCAGAGGCATGGAGAGAGTGTTTAGATAAGCTCCCATGCTTTTCCCTTCATATCCTGGGGTGTGTCTCTGGGTGTTCGCTTGTTTGTTGTTTTTTTAAACGTGTGTGTGTTAAAATACATAAAACATAAAATTGGCCCTTTTTATCATTTGCTTGTTTTTCTTTTTTTAAAGATTTTATTTATTTATTTCACAGAGAGTGAGATCACAAGTAGGCAAAGATAGGAGGAAACAGGCTCCCTGCTGAGCAGAGAGCCCCATGCAGGTGTCGATTCCAAGACCCTGAGATCATGACCTGTGCGGAAGGCAGAGGCTTTAACCCACTGAGCCACCCACACACCCTGCTTGTTTTTCTTCCTTGTATTATGTTGTAGGACTATAAGTCTTGGTAAGGATCACATCCCTCTTCAGCTTAAGTCAAAGACAATTTTCTTTTAATTCCTTTTTATTTTTTTTATTTTTAAATTTTATTCATTTATTTATTTGACAGAGAATGAGATCACAAATAGGCAGAGAGGCAGGCAGAGAAAGAGAGGGAAGCAGGCTTCTCGCTGGCCAGAGAGCCTGATGTGGAACTCCATCCCACGACCCTGAGATCATGACCTGAGCTGAAGGCAGAGGCTTAACCCTCTGAGACACCCAGGCGCCCCTATTTTTTTTTAAGATTTTGTTATTTATTTAAGGGAGAGGGAGAGAGAGAGTACAGTCAGCTGGGGGGAGGATCAGAGAGACAGGGACAAGCAGACTTGAGGCCAAATGTGAGCCCCTCAACACTGAGATCATGACCTGAGATGAAATTAAGAGTCGGAAGCTCAACCAACTGAGACACCCAGATGCCCCTTTTCCTTTTCTTTTCTTTTTCTTTTTTTTTTTTTTTTAAGATTTTACTTATGGGGCGCCTGGGTGGCTCAGTTGGTTGAGCGACTGCCTTCGGCTCAGTTCATGATCCCGGAGACCCGGGATCGAGTCCCACATTGGGCTCCTTGCTCAGCGGGAGGCCTGCTTCTCCCTCTCTCACTCCCCCTGCTTGTGTTCCCTCCCTGGCTGTGTTTCTCTCTGTCAAATAAGTAAAAATTTTTTTTTTTTTTTAAAGATTTTATTTATTTGACAGAGAGAAACACAGCAAGAGAGGGAACACAAGCAGGGGGAGTGAGAGAGGGAGAAGCAGGCTTCCCACTCCATCCGGGGTCTCCGCGAACATGACCTGAGGGGAAGGCAGCTGCCGAACCAACTGAGCCACCCAGGTGCCCCGCCCCTTTTCCTTTTCTTGCTAAATGTAAACTCTTTGCCTAACATGGAGCTTGAACCCATGACCCTGAGATCAAGAGTCTCATGCTCTATCAACTGAGCCAGCCAGGCACTCCCAGAGACATTTTCCACAGCTACTTTTCCTCACACCTCCCAACATAGCACATGGTGACCATCCTTTCTTTCCCCCTTCTCTGTTTCCAGAACAGTTTCTGCAGGAGCTGCAGATGGACACTTCCTCATCTGTGTTGGCCTCCCTCTCCATAGAAAATTCCAAAATGTGTCTTGTTTTCATTCACTTCCTAACACAAGCCTTAAGGTGTAATGAGCCTTTTCTGAGTTAACTAAGAGGAAGTAGCCAATTAGGGAGTCTCAAAGAGGAACATAAGGACAGTTGGTGAGGATTAAGTTTTCCTTCCAGAGGAGGTTTTGGTTAAGACATATTTATACCCAATTCCGAGTTCAGTGACCAAGAAATAGCAATGTGTATGTGGATGGCAGCTTCTCTCTTGGTTCTCCCTCACTGACAACCTCTTCTACCAAAATTACTCCCCACTTTTTTTTTTAAGATTTTCATTTTTTAGGGGCACCTGGGTGGCTCAGTTGGTTAAGTGACTGCCTTTGGCTCAGGTCATGATCCCAGAGACCTGGGATCGAGTCCCACATCGGGCTCCCTGCTCGGTGGGAAGCCTGCTTCTCCCTCTCTCACTCCCCCTGCTTGTGCTCCCTCCCTGGCTGTGTTTCTCTCTGTCAAATAAATAAAATCTTTAAAAAAATTTTTTTTTCATTTTTTAGAGTTATCTCTATACCCAACTTGGGGCTTGAGCTCGTAACCCAGGAATCAAGAGTTGCATGCTCCATGACTGAGCCAGCCAGACACCCCTACTCACTACTCTGGATACCTCCTTCTCGAAAAACCATCATCTTTCATTGTTACTATTGAAGCCTCCAGAGTTCCACTCATTTAGCACAAATTAGAAAATTCTCTGGCATCTGCAGCCTTGCCCCAGGATCCCCAGCTTGCTTGGTGAAGGAAGGCTGGATTTCAGTCTCCATCGGGACCCCAATCAGGTGCTTTGTGCAGTGCACAACTTGCACACCTGCATTGCTGGTCCCTTCCATCTGACTGCTGAAGTTTTCCTCCCAACATGCCCTGCGTTATAACCAGTACCTCCCTCCTCCAGATCATCAGTGTCATCCTGAGGGCTCAAAGGCATAGGCTTGGGGATCTTAAGGTGACCGGAGGTGGAGGTGACTTGAATTGCACTGTGTCAAATAAAATTCTGTGGACTGACCTGAGAACACAACTATCTCAATGTCATCATTCCTATGGGGGAAATGTATTCCTAGGGCTTTTCAAAAAACTAACTCAAAAAAAGTCATAGGACCTAAGGATAATGCATTTGACTTCCTTCTCATCCTTAGGCTTATGACTGCCTGTGGCTCAGTCTAACTCTGGCCGTGGCTGGCTCAGATTTGATCTTGTCTCTCAGTCTTTGCCCTACAAGTTGCACAAACTTTGGAAAACAGATTTCAGAACGTAATGTTTTCTTTGAAACTTGAACTACACACAGAGGATGTATCTTTGTAAATGACTGATTTAATTAAAAAGTGGACGGGCACTGATTGTATGCATTTCTCCTCTTGTAATGCTTATTTGGGTGTCTACCTAGAAACTGATGTTTTGTGGCTGATGGGTAAGGAGAACAGATGTTTCAGCTTGGGCTTTTCTCCTTGACATTTCTCATCTGGGCACCATCATAATATTAAGGGACAAACAAGCTGAACTCAACACCATCACTTGACCTCATTCCTGATTTATGAATTCTCCCACGACCATGCAATTGGAGAAGGCCAGCTCTGAAGTGTGTTTTGAATTTTAATATCTTTTCATACTGTGGCCTCTTTTTTTGTCAGCCACCATGTGTGTTTCTGCCTTAACTTGCTGACTAGAAAATTGAAACATACTTCTAGCCGGCAGCCAGGAACAAAGGGAAAAATTGTCCTAAGAGCTATTTAGCTGCCTGCCTTGCCCCCCACCCCCCACCTCCACCAACACCCCCTCACTTATATGAACAACTCTCACAAGAATCTAAGTTGCTTTTGTATTAATGTTAGTCATGGCCTTTCTCACAGGGCTCTGTGAGCACTGAAACAGCATTCTGCCATCTCAGTGTACTGTTCTGCAGGAGAGGGAGCTTGAGGGTATCTCCCATCATCTGGCAAGCCAGATCCAGTTTAAAAGAAGTGTCTAGAAACCCGGCTCAAGGTTATGTCCTTTAAAAAAAAAAAAAAAGGATTTTATTTATTTATTGGACAAAGAGAAACACAGCTAGAGAGGGAACACAAGCAGGGGGAGTGAGAGAGGGAGAAGCAGGCTTCCCGCAGAGCAGTGAGCCCTATGCGGGGCTCGATCCCAAGACTCCGGGATCATACCTGAG
Organism: Spilogale gracilis; assembly: GCA_004023965.1. Taxonomy (NCBI): domain Eukaryota; kingdom Metazoa; phylum Chordata; class Mammalia; order Carnivora; family Mephitidae; genus Spilogale; species Spilogale gracilis. Next base: position 24,405 of record PITA01019805.1, read on the forward strand.
CCAAAGGCAGTCACTTAACGACTGAGCCACCCAGGTGCCCCAAGGTTATATCCTTTTAACTCCGTCTGCTTCCTGGCTCCTTGGAGGCCAGTCACTTCATCTGAAAGCGTTTTCCTGAAACATGTAAATATTTATACCTCAGGGGATGCCCTGACCCCCGAAAGGCTGAGCCCAGCGGGTGCTCTGTGGAGGACAGGACATGCTCTGGGACACAAAGTCTTCCCTACCTTTCAAGAGAATTTTGAATTCCAGTGACAGGACCAATCCATAACAGGAAAGTTCTGTAGGAATAGAGAAGCAGGGTGGGAACCAGGTGGTGCCTGGGAGGCAGGCTTTCAGGTCTTAACTCGCTGGTGGAGGAGGCGCCCTGGAAATATCCTCACAAATGGCCACTGGTCTCAGTTTATCCTGCTCTGTGCTTTCTCCTGGCCTGCTGGGGCTGCTGGGCCCTGAGAGCCCTGGACAGAGAAAGGAGGAGGTCGGGTGTTCAACACAGAGGCTTCAGAGGACTGTGGGGCCACCTGGCATCAGGAGATGAGAACACCCCCCTAAAACCTGGGCCCACCCTGGGAAGCCTCGCTCTTACCTGGCAATGGAGCAGAAGCGGAGGCAACGAGTTTTTTCCAGAGCTCCGCTGGCACTGACCTGCCCAGGCCGCTGCATGAAAAAACTTCCTGATCATTCAGCACTTTCTTAAGATACCTGTGCTTTTTGACTGCCACGAGGCTGGGGGGCAGGGGGATGGGGGTTGGTAAGACAAGCTCTTGACAACCTCCTCTGATCTGGCCTTAACAGCATCACACCAGTCACTTCCAGAGATGACGCTTTTTTTGTGTGGTTCCCACGCAGACATTAAAATGTAAGATGAATTTTGTTCAAATGGTCTATCTTCTCTTCTCCAAGGGTTCCCAAGTGCTCGGCCTTGCCCAGCCATAAACGGCTGCCAACACAGGCTGAGCCCTATTGGTGAGCACAGCGGGGCCAAGCAGAGTAGTTTTTGAGATTCTGCCTGTGCGGGAATCACTTGCTTTATTCTTCTGGATAGCTAGAGGGCAAGAGTCCTTTGACCACGCTCAGAATTCATAGATTGGGACATTTATAAACTTCCTGTTACCTCAGATTTGGCCCAGTTTCCACTCTAATGTCTCTTGTGCCTCCCTGAACCTTTCTTTCATGGATCATATCGCAGTTTTTAATTGTAAATTTATGTGTGATTATTTATTTTACATCTTCCTCCCATTAGACTGTAGACTTTATGAGAGCACAAGCCACATTTGCTTTGTTCATAACTGAATTCCGACACCAAGCACAGAGAATGACATGTGGTCATTCATTACATATCCAGTAAATGTTCATTCAACAAATACACCAGGGAGTGAATGAATGAACGAATGAAGCTTGAAGGCCACAGAGAGTAAGTCTAGTGCCATCACTTAGTAGATGAAAACACAAAGCTTAAATGATTCATCTAAGTCTATGAAGCTTGGTTTTGTTTTGTTTTGTTTTTGCTTTATTTATATGAAGACACAGGAATTTATCAATCAATTGCAAAGTATTAATTAACCATCTATTCTGTTTTAGTAGGGGATGCAAATGTGAATAAAATTCAATTCCTATTTTAAAATAAAAAACAGCAGTCAGGATCACCTGGCTGTCTCAGTCGGTGGAGCATGCAACTCTTGATCTTGGGGCTGTAGGTTGCGGCCCCACATTGGGTGTGGAGAGGACTTAAAATCTTAAAACAAACAAACAAACAAACAAACAAACAAACAAAAACCCCAGCAGTTAAACTGTTAGGATAACAGTAGTGACTATTCCCTAAGTGCTTGCCAATACATTATTTCATTTAATACTTACAACAGTCCTATGAAGTAGGTCCTATTGCTCCCATTTAACAGATATGGAAAGGTAAGCTGAGAAATAATACTGATAAATTGTATTAAGCTTTTACTAGGTACAAAATTGTTCTACATGTTTTACCTCCATTTAAGTACATTTAATCCTCAAGGCTTGACTAGGGAAGGATCCACTTCCAACCTCACTCATGTGACTCTGGTCAGGACTCAGATCCTCACTCACAGGGGGCCAGAGACAGTTCCTTGCTAAAGGAACCTCTCTAGCGTGGTAGTCCCAACATAGCAGCTTGCTTTCCCTAGATCAAGGACTGAAAGAGACAAAGAGACAGGAAAAGAGGCAGAGAGACAGACATCAAAGGGAAAGGCTTTGTAATGTAATTTCAAAAATTACTTCTCATCAGTTAATTATTGCTATTTTATGTTCATTTTCTAGTCTAGTCACTAGGTCCATCCCCTACCCAATAGAGGGTATTAGACAAAGGCTTAAATACAAGGAGGTGGAGATAACACAGGTCATCCCCGAGGCTGCCAACCACCACAAGGTAAATTTAATAACCTAAAGTCAGGTAGTGTAATTTGCCATATAAATGGTACAAAGAAGAAAAATATCACTTCAACAGGTGAATAAAGTATTTGATAAAACATGATATTCATTGATGATTTAAAAAAAAACAAAAACCTTAACAGGAGGCACCTGGGTGGCTCAGTCCCTTAAGCACCTGCCTTCAACTCAGGGTTCTGGTATTGAGCCCCACATCCAGCTCCTTGTGCAATGGGGAGCCTGCTTCTCTCTCTTCCTCTGACTGCTGCTCCCCCTGCTTGTGCTCTACGTCTCTCTCTGTCAAATAAATAAATAAAGCCTTTTAAAAAGGAAACAAAAACCTTAACAAACTGGAAATGGAAGGTATTCTTTTTTTTTTTTAAGTAGTGTCCATGCTCTGCATGGAGCCCACTGCAAACTGAACTCAGGACTCTGAGATGGAGACCCAAGCTGAAGCCAAGAGTCGGTGCTAACGGGATTGAGCCAGCCTCTTGTACCTGGGTCCGTGCTTACTCTGATAAAGACATGCGACGGACTGCATTAATAGCCTCACTTCCTCCTTCTCCTACCATTTACTATGAGACGGATCAACTCAAGCTGGTCCGCTGGCTCCAGAGCTTGTTAAAAAAATATAGATAGATATAGATATAGATAGATATAGATATATAGATATCTATATATATATATGGGGCGCTTGGGTGGCTCAGTTGGTTAAGTGACTAATTAAGGCACCTGGGTGGCTCAGTGGTTTAAAGCCTCTGCTTTTGCCTGAGGTCATGATCTCAGAGTCCTGGGATTGAGGCCTGCATGGGGCTCTCTGCTTCCCCAGCTCTCTCTGCCTGCCTCTCTGTCTACCTGTGATCTCTCTCTCTGTCAAATAAATAAATTAAAATCTTAAAAAAAAAAAAAATCATAGGGGGGTGCCTGGGTGGCTCAGTTGGTTGAGCGACTGCCTTTGGCTCAGGTCATGATCCCGGAGACCTGGGATCGAGTCCCACATCGGGCTCCCTGCTCGGCAGGAAGCCTGCTTCTCCCTCTCTCACTCCCCTTGCTTGTGTTCCCTCTCTGGCTGTGTTTCTCTCTGTCAAATAAATAAAATCTTAAAAAAAATCATAAAGAAGAGAACACCTGGGTGGCTCAGTTAGTTAAGCGTCTGCCTTTGGCTCAGATCATGATCTCAGGGTCCTTGGTTCAAGCCCCATGTCTGACTCCTTGATCAGAGGGGATTCCACTTCTCCCTCTGTCTCTCTCCCCATACCCCTCCCTTCTGCTTGTGTGCTCACACACTCTCAAATAAATGAATCTTAAAAAACAACAACAACAACAACAAATAGGGGTGCCAGGCTGGCTCAGTGGATAGCATATCTAACTCTTGATCTTGGAGTCCTGAGTTTCAGCCCCACTATGGGCAAAGAGTTTACTTAAAAAATAAACAAATAAAGAGATATCAGTACACACTCCCAAGAATGACTAAAATTACAAAGACTGCAACTATCAAATGATGACATATGGAACAACTAGAACTCCCCTAAGCAGCCAGTGGGAGTGTAAATTACCACAACTACTTTGAAAACTATTTAGTATGGGGCGGCTGGGTGGCTCAGTTGGTTGAGCGACTGCCTTCGACTTGGGTCATGATCCCGGAGACCCAGGATGTAGTCCCACATCGCACTCGCTGCTTGGCAGGGGGCCTGCTTCTCCCTCTCTCACTCCCCCTGCTTGTGTTCCCTCTCTGGCTGTGTTTCTTTCTGTCAAATAAATAAAATCTTAAAAAAAAACACACACACACAAAAATATTTAGTAGTTATCTACTAAAGGTGAACATATGTATGTACTATAACCCATTATCTCCACTCCTACCTATATCCTAAGTGAGTAAGCATATGTTCACTAAAATCATGTACAACATGTTGATAACATTGTGTATGATAGCCAAAATTTGCAACAATCCAAATGTCCATCAGTAGTCAAATTGTGGTTAGTCAAACAATGGACTATTATACAACTATATGGATATATGATTCCATTTATATTAAATTGAAAATTGGGTAAAATGAATCCATGTTGTCTAAAGTCCATAAAGTGGTGGTTCCCTTTGAGGAAGGGGAAAGGGCTGGTGATTGGGAGGGAGCCTGAGAAGCTTGATGCTGCCAGTGTTGTATATTTTAATCTAAGTGGTGGTTGCGTGGGTGTATTTATTTTGTGATGATTCATTGAGCTGTACTCCTAAGAGTTATGTGCTTTTACGCATGTAAATTATACTTTAACCGTCAGTCCTTGCTCCTGAGTTGCTGGGCTAGTGCAGGGAATGCCAAGGTCTGATTGGCTGAAGACTGGACATCTCAACCAATCACTGTGGCAAGGTTAACAAGACATCTTGACTGATTTATACAAGTATTTTTCAACAGGGGTGTTGTTGGCATTTTGGGAAGCTAGATCTTCAGGGTGCAGTACTGTACCACAGCACCCCTGGCTCTCCAAACACTAAATGCTACTCGAGACTACCCACATACACACCATTTCCCAGTTCGGGCTGGTGGGGGGCTCATCATGCTTTGTTTGAAAACAATCCCTTTACACTGATCAGGACCAGCTTTTGGAGCTGAACTAAATCCCACCAAAGCCAAAAAGCTGATACATAATAAAGGAAGGTGCAATGGCTTTGGGGAGAAAACCACAAAGGCTTCTACATACTGTTGAAAAATGGGGACTGAGGGTGCCTGGGTGGCTCAGTGGGTTAAAGCCTCTGCCTTTGGCTCAGGTCCTGATCTCAGGGTCCTGGGATCCTAGCCCGCATGGGGCTCTCTGCTTAGCGGGGAGCCTGCTTCCTCCTCTCTCTCTCTGCCTGCCTCTCTGCCTACTGGTGATCTCTCTTTCTGTCAAATAAATAAATAAAATCTTTAAAAATAAAGAAAAGAAAAAAAAGAAAATGTCCTTATTCTTTAAAAAAAAGAAAAATGGGGACTAAAAAAACATTAATCACCCTCTCTGTCTGTTCCATTGTCTTTCACTTCTTTAGCGGGGAAATTCAATCTTCTGGGGGAAGTAGTGTGTTCAGTTAGTGAAAATACTTATTTCATCACTTAGATTGTGAGAAATAGGTAAATGTAAGTAATTGGTGACCTGTACGGCTTTTCTTTATTTGCAAGTTAGTCTAGTATCTTAAATGTCCATAAACTTGCTTCCACTCAGAAAGGAGTTAATCTGAATTTGTGACATTTGTGATGTTGTGAATGTATACTTAGCCTCTGAAAACTAATTTAAAACACACAAAACAGGGGCATCTGGCTGGCTAAATGAGTAGAACATGTGATTCTTGATCTTGGGGGTAGTGAATACAAACTCCACATTAGGCATAGAGCCTACTTGAAAAAAAATTTTTTTTAATTTAAAAAATGATCTTTCCAGGGCTCCTGGGTGGCTCAGTCAGTTAAGCATCTGAATTTTTTTTTTAAGATTTTATTTATTTATTTGACAGAGAGAGAGTTCACAAGTAGGCATCGAGGCAGCCAGAGAGAGTGGAGGAAACAGGCTCCCTGCTGAGCAGAGAGCCCCATGCAGGTCTTGATGCCAGGACCCTGAGATCATGACCTGAGCCTAAGGCAGAGGCTTTAATCCACTGAGCTACCCACACACCCAAGCATCTAACTTTTGATTTCGGCTCAGGTTGTGATCTCAGGGTCCTGGGATTGAGTCCCATGTCAGGTTCTGTACTCAGTGAGGAGTCTCCTTGGAGATTCTTTCTCCCTCTCCCGGGGCCCCTCCCTTCCACTTGCATGTGCACGTGCATGCTCTCTCTGTCTCAAATGAATAAATAAATCTTTTTTAAAAATGACTTTTTGGGGGCGCCTGGGTAGCTCAGTTGGTTAAGCGACTGCCTTCGGCTCAGGTCATGATCCCAGAGACCCGGAATCGAGCCCTACATCAGGCTCCCTGCTCAGCGGGAAGCCTGCTTCTCTCTCTCTCACTCCCCCTGCTTGCGTTGCCTCTCTAGCTGTGTTTCTCTCTATCAAATAAATAAATAAAATCTTTTTAAAAAATGACCTTTTTGATGAAATGTGGGAACATGGAAAACAATCGCTATTATGCCAAGTAAAGGACACGGGACACGCAGTCACACGCGGTGTGATGGCAAATATGTAGAGTGCCTCTGACCAAGGAGGGAAATATATTTTAGAAAAACAGAGTCATGATCAGAGGTGCCTGGGTAGCTCAATCGTTAAGCATCTCCCTTCGGCTCAGGTCATGATCCCAGAGTCCTGGGGATCAAGCCCCACTTGGGCTCCCTGCTCAGCAGGAAGCCTGCTTCTCCTTCTCTCACTCCCCCTGCTTGTGTTCCCTCTCTGGCTGTGTTTCTCTCTGTCAAATAAATAAAATCTTTAAAAAAAAAAAAAGGTCATGATCATTTTCTCTTTTCTCAGAATGATCCCTAAAACTATTGCATGGCCTTCTATGAATGACAAACTAAAAAAGAAAGGAAAGGCTTTCTTCCCTTGGAAAAAATCCCATTTTCCCAGGGAAGTACTTCCCTAGTAACTTTTTTGATTTTGTTTTTTGAAGATTTTACTTATTTATTTGTTAAAGAGAGAGAAAGAGAGCGCAGGCACACTAGCAAGGGGAGAAGCAGGCTTCCTGCTGAGCAGGGAGCCCAAAGTGGAACTTGATTTCAGGACTCTGGGGCCATGACCCCAGGGGAAGGCAGACACTTAACCGACTGATCCACCCAGGCCTCCCAAAAGTACCATAGTTTAAGCTCAGCTCTGATGAGGTCCTTTAAAAAGGACTGGCCCACCTCATCAGGGCTGTGCTGTTGGGAATTCTGGCTTCTAGTTCTAACCCCGCTGACAGACTGACGATAGGCCTCACGCCCATCCTTGAAGCCTTTCCCATGTCTGAGGCCGAGAGCCATTCCACCTGCTGCTGCCATTTAACTCCGTGAGGCACATTTAATGCCCATGAAGCTCACTGTGGTATTTCAGATTATAGTCTTTGAGACACTGGTGTTTATGAAGGAGAGGGAAATAGTAGGAGTGCTGGCGTGTTGTTAGAAGTGAATTTCCTCAACCAACTTTATTGTGCGACTTCCATAAGCAAAGGACAGTATTTGGACTTATGAAGTCTACAGAGATGTCTAAATTAGGGTTTCTGGGCACCTGGGTGGCTCAGTGGGTTAAAGCCTCTGCCTACGGCTCAGGTGATGATCTCAGGGTCCTGGGATCAAGCCCCACATTGGGCTCTCTGCTCAGCAGGGAGCCTGCTTCCTCCTCTCTCTCTGCCTGCCTCTCTACCTACTTGTGATCTCTCTCTCTGTCAAATAAATAAATAAAATCTTTGAAAAAATATCTAATATGGGGCTCCTGTGTGGCTCAGTTGGTTAAGCCACTGCCTTCAGCTCAGGTCATGATCCTGGAATCCCGGGATCGAGTCCCACATCGGGCTCTCAGCTCCACGGGGAGTCTGCTTCTCCCTTTAACTTTCTCCTCTCACATGCTCTCTCTCACTCACTCTCTCTCAAATAAATAAATAAAATCTAAAAAAAAACCCTAATATTTATTAATGGTTTATAATGTGACAGACACTATGTCTTATGAACATTCATTCTGCACAAAATAATTATGTATTATTTACATTAATATGTATTAATATGTAATGAATTTCTTACAGCCAGTGTAGGGCCTGAACTCACAACCCTGAGATTGAGAGTTCCATGCTCAACCGAGTGAGCTAGGGAGGAGCCCCTGTTAGTATCATTTGAAGAATAATTAAACTATGGGGTGCCTGGCTGGCTCAGTTGGTAGAGTGTGCAGCTCTTGATTATGAGTTTGGGCTTCATGTTGGGTGTGGCACAAATTAAAAAAAAAAAAAAGGTGCACGCTCTTTATTACCCTGTACTATTTTCCATTCATTAGTGTGACTGTCTTCCTCAGCCAGCTTGCAACCAATCAATTAACCCTGTCCATAGGTTCTGATCTACAGAATACCTTTTTTTAAATTTATTCATTTTTTTGTTAATAATCTCTACATCCAACATGGGGTTCAAACTTACAACTCCCAAATCAAGAGTTGCAGGCTCTTTTTACTAAGTCAGTCAGGTGCCCCAGGATGCCTTTTTGATAGAAGACCAGTCAAATCGGTTAGCCACATAGTGGGAAAAGTCACTACCCGGACTCAGCTTCAGAGGCATTTTATCTATTTATTTGTATTATTATTATTATTATTATAACAAAAGTTTTGCTAAATGATAGTTACTTTTACCATATGCATTCAGTTTTACTCTATTCTAATTTTTTGTGATGCTTATCAAAACCAGTTCACAGGGCACCTGGGTGGCTCAGTGGGTAAAAGCCTCTCTCTGCCTTTGGCTCAGGGCATGATCTCACGGTCCTGGGATCGAGTCCCACATCACATGGAGCTCTCTGCTCAGCAGGGAGCCTGCTTCCTCCACTCTCTCTCTGCCTGCTTGTGATCTCTCTCTGTGTCAAATAAATAAATAAAATCCTTTAAAAAAATACTAGTAATAAAGGGCGCCTGGGTGGCTCAGTCGCTAAGTGTCTGCCTTCAACTCAGGTCATGATCCAGTGGTTCTGGGATCGAGCCCCCCATTGGGCTCCCTGTTCCTGGGAAGCCTGCTTCTCCCTCTCTCGCTCCTACTGCTTGTGTTCCCTCTCTAGCTGTGTTTCTCTCTGTCAAATAAAATCTTAAAAAAAAAATACTAGTAATGGGGCACCTGGGTGGCTCAGTCGATTAAGTGACTGCCCTCAGCTCAGGTCATGATCCCGGAGACCCGGGATCAAGTCCCACATCGGGCTCCCTGCTTGGCAGGAAGCCTGCTTCTTCCTCTCTCACTCCCTCTGCTTGTGTTCCCTCTCTGGCTGTGTTTCTCTCTGTCAAATAAATAAAAAATCTTAAAAAAAAAAAAAAAAAAAGATGGGGCGCCTGGGTGGCTCAGTTGGTTGGACGACTGCCTTTGGCTCAGGTCATTATCCCGGAGACTCGGGATCGAGTCCCACATCCAGCTCCCTGCTCGGCAGGAAGCCTACTTCTCCTTCTCTCACTCCCCCTGCTTGTGTTCCCTCTCTGGCTGTGATTCTCTCTGCCAAATAAATAAAATATTTTTTTTAAAAAAGAAAAGAAAAGAAAAGAAAAGAAACTGTTGGTTTAAAGCACCAGAGGAGTGTGGCTCAGTTGGTTAGGCCTTCAGCTCAGGTCATGATCCCAGGGTCCTAGGATCAAGCCCCACATTGGGCTCCCTGCTCAGCGCAGAGCCTGCTTCTCCCTCTCCCTCTGTTCCTCCCCTCTGCTCACCCTTTTTCCTGTTCTCTCTCTCTGAAATAAATAAATAAAATCTTTAAAAAATAAAATAGAAAATAAAGCAACAGAGGGGCACCTGAGTGGCTCAGTCTACCTTTGGCTCAAATCATGATCTCGGGGTCATGGGACTGAGCTCCTCAGAGGGCTCCCTACTGATTGGGGAGCCTGTTTCACCCTCTCCTTCTACCTCTGCCTGCTGCTCCCCTTGCTTGTGCTCTCTCTCTCTGTCAGATGAATAAATAAAATCTTAAAAGAAAAAGAAAAAAGGCAACAGAACTTTATTTTTTTTCACAGTTCCAGAAACTAACAGTCCAAAATCAAGGTATCAGTATGGCTGTGTTCCCTCCGAATCTCTGGGCAGAATCCCTCCTTTTCTCTTTCTGCTTCTGATGGCAGCCAGCCAGCCGTGGCCGTCCTTGCTTGCAGCTGCATCCCTCCAGTCTCTGCCTGTCATTACATAGGCTCCCCTCTGGGTGTGTGTCTCTGTCCAAATGTCCCCCTCTCTAAATAAATAAATAAATAAATAAATAAATAAATAAATAAATAAATAAATAAAAAAGGAAGTACTCATACCCCCCCAAAAAATAGTCATACCTAGTGATGAAGAAGATGCAGATTTTATAAAAATTAGTTTTATTATTTATTTTATTTATTTTTAAAGATTTTGTTTATTTTTAAAGATTTTATGTATTTGACACACACAGAGAGAAAGCACAAGCAGAGGGAGCAGCAGGCAGAGGGAGAGGGAGAAGCAGGCTCTCCACAAAGCAGGGAGCTGTAGGCAGGACTCTATCCCAGGATCCTGGCATCATGACATCAGCCAAAGGCAGAAGCTTAACCGTGTGAGCCACCCAGGTGCCCCTAGTTTTATTTATTTATTTGTAAAGATTTTATGGGGCACCTGGGTGGCTCAGTCGGTTAAACAAAAGCCTTTGGCTCAGGTCATGATCCCAGAGTCTCAGGATGGAATCTGGCATCGGGCTCTCAGCTCTGTGGGGAGTCTGTTTCTCCCTCTAACCTTCTCCCCTCTCATGCTCTCTCTCACTCTCTCTCTCAAATAAATAAAATCTTTAAAAACAAAAAAGAAAAAAAGATTTTAAGATTTTTTGTTTGACAGAAACACAGCTAGAGAGGGAACACAAGCAGGGGGAGTGAGAGAGGGAGAAGCAGGCCTCCCACCGAGCAGGGAGCCCGATGCGGGGCTCGATCCTGGGAGTTCGGGACCGTGACCTGAGCCAAAGGCAGTGGCCCAACCAACTGAGCCACCCAGGCGCCCCTTATTTATTTATTTGACAGAGAGATAGATCACAAGTAGGCAGAGAGGCAGTCAGAGAGAGGAGGACGGATGCGGGCCTCAATCCTAGGACCCTGAGATCATGACCAGAGCCGAAGGCAGAGGCTTAACCCACTGAGTTACCCAAGTGCCCTAAAAGATTTTATTTATTTATTTAACAGAGAGAAACACAGCTAGAGAGGGAACACAGTCAGAGGGACTGAGAGAGGGAGAAGCAGGCTTCCTGTGGAGCAAGGAGCTGGATCCTGGACTTGATACCAGGACCTCAAGATCATGACCTGAGTGGAAGGTAGATGCTTAAGGACTGAGCTACCCAGGGTGGGGAGTACTTGACTGGTTCAGTCAGTCGAGCATTGGATTCTTGATTTGAGGTTGTGAGTTCAAGCCTCATGTTGGGGGTAGAGTTTACTTAGAAATAATAATAATTAGTTTTATTCATTTATTTTTAAAAGATTTTATTTATTAATTTGTCAGAGAGAGAGCACAAGCAGGGAGAGCAGCAGGCTCCCCGCTGAGCAAGGAGCCCTGTGCGGTCCTCAATCCCAGGACCCTGAGCTGAAGACATAGGCTCTACCTCAGAGCCATCCAGGTGTCCCATAATAATTAGTTTTAAAGACACATTTTATATGTTACAGCTGAGGATGATCTCATTGCCAAGTCAGAAGAAGGCTGCATAGTCTTTTTATACCTTTTATAACTTGAAAGCCTTTCAAAAGGGTTCAAGAAGATATTTGTTTTCTTGCTTTTTAAAGATTTATTCATTTGAGAGAGAGCCAATCCCATGGTCGATGGGGAGGGGCAGAGAGAGAGGGAGAGGAAGAAGCAGACCCCCGCTGAGCAGAGAGCGGGACACGGGGTTCTATCCCAGGACCCGATGATCTTGTGCTATGCTACATGAAAGCTAGTAAGGGTTGAGCCAGAGTTCTGATTGGACCCTGTTGGTCACTTTCCCAAGATCGGACCAGCTTTTATTTTTTCACCTCTCACATGAGGCGGCTGAATGTGTAGAAGGAGCTTCGCAGCGACACTAGTTGTTCTTACTGTGTCCGATCAGTGCTGGTATTCTGCCCCTGCAGACCCACAGCGAAATAAGCCTTCTACCTTCTGCCTGTTTGCACAACTCACAGATCTATCTCCCCACCCCTCACCCCACCTCCACCGTTAATCTCTCCCCCAGGCAATG
>PITA01019806.1:0-21416 GCA_004023965.1 Spilogale gracilis
TTTCTCTTTCTCTTTCTCTTTCTCTTTCTTCTTTTCCCTTCCTTTCACTCGCCCTCTCTTCTCTTCTCTGCTCTCCTCTCCTTGTGAACTTCCATCTGGGAGCACATAATGCCAGATTGTTCTCTTGTTGATGTTAGCCACTGCAGATGATCACTGCCTTGCTTCGTTAATTTGTCAAGTGCTAAAATCCTGTTTTTTTTTTTTAAGCAAATTTAAGCAAATTTAGCTTAATCACTTCCTCATTCATTTATCCTGTGAATTTTTTTCTATTTAGAATATGACTTTGAGAATTTCATAATTATATAGTAAGATGAAGATAGGCAGTCAGTTGAAGATGGTATTTAAAATATATCTATTTATATAGAAGTAGTTTCTTGAGTCAGGTGAGAAAATAAATTCAAATTTAAATCTTTGGACAGTACAAGTATGGAAAGACTTTTTATGGAAGGTGAGTCTAGAAATATTTGGAGACAGCTTAATTATAACAATAGCACTTCTAGGGGCACCTGGGTGGCTCCATCCATTGAGTGACCAACTCTTAATTTCGGCTCAGGTGATGATCTCAGGGTCCTGGGATTGAGCCCCATATCTGGCTCTGCACTCAGCAGGGAATCTGCTTGAGATTCTCTCTCCCCCTCTCCCTCTGCCCTGCCTGTACTCACATTTTCTGTCTCTCTCAAATAAATAAAATCTTAAAAACAAAACAACAGCACTTCTAGGTTTCACCGCTGTGTAAGACAGGTAAAGCCTATATAGATATAGTGAGAAAGTATCTTCCCATGTTCTGAGAAATCTGTTATAAAGTAAAAACTAACAAAAACCAATGAATTTTAGATATTGAAGTTATTGAAATTAGATCTGTTGAAGGAGGGGAGTGAGGTAGTAGTTTCTTATTTAATACTAAAACTTTTTTGTATATGCATTCGGCAAATATTTACTGGGTATATACCATGTGGCAGGTAGTTTTCAAGATGCTGGAGGTACAGTTGTGAACAGGATAAACAAGGTCCTTGCTATAATTTTAATGTGATATAAATTTTGGATTGTAGGATATGGTGAGGTGGAGACAGACAGATAACAAAAGTGATTTCTTATAGTGAGTGTTATGCTTAAAACAGAGTGGAATAAATGACAGAGATGGATTGGGGTAGATATTGGGATTTTTTTTTTTTTTTTAAGCTGTGGCCTGAGGAGAGAAGGGGTTCCCTATTTAAAGATTCAGGGAAGCCAGTGTTGACTGAAACATGGGCGAGGTTGAGCAAGTGTTCTGCTTCAGACATTTTGCATTTGTTCTTTCTTCTGTCCATAAATGATTTGAGATTTAAGAGTTTGTAGGGTTCCAGCATGAAGAGTCTTAGAATATGGTGAAGTGTCTTGTTTTTATTTAGAATCTGAGGGCATGTCATTGAAGAAGTTTAAGACTATGATTTGAGCTACTTTTTCATTTTTCAGAGAGCTTTCATCCCACTGTGTGGAAAATGGATTGAATGAACTTGGTAAAAATGGGTTAATGAGAAAGGAGGCCACTTCATTGACCAGGTGAGAGGAGAGAGATAGCAGTTTGGCGTGAACTAGACATCTTCTGCATATATTTTGGAGATAGAGCAAAAGGTGTTTGTAAATAGATACTATTGGGATCGGGGTGGGGGACATGGCGTGAGGCAGTGTGATACACATACATGCTTCTGTGTTGCATTGTGTGATGAAGCTATGGACGAATAGTTGTCAGCATGAGTTTGTAATCAATATTATAGTACAGCTCTTATTATGGAAAAATGCATTTATCTGCAATAAGGTAGGCAATATGGGAATATTACTGGCTCCCTTGAAACTAAACTGGGTGTTAGTTTCCCATCCCAGTTGAATTTCAATTAAACAGTTTTTAAGTTTAGACTATGTCTAACACCCTGCTGTAAATCCTGCAAATATTGTCAGCTAACAGTCATTAATATTTTCAGTGTGACAGATGCTGTTTTAATATCTTTACCTGTTAACTCATATAATACCATATGCCTTGGACATTTGTACCATTATTATTGCCTCTGATTATATATGAAGGAACTGAAATGTGGCAAAGTTAAGTGAACTTCAAAGACCCTTGGCTGTAAGTGGTGGAGCCAGAACTTAATCTAGGCAATTTGTCCCTCAAGCATGGCACAGTAATGCCTCTCACATAACAAGATTAAGAATAGCCCACATTTACATTACGCTTCAAGACTGTTCTACATGTATTCATTTAGAATCTCTCATTTTATTCTTATCTAATCCTGTTAATAGCCAGAACATATCTCTGTGTGTGGGATTTCATTTGGCAAGCTAATGTTTTTTGATTTGCTACTCTGAAATGATTGTTACAAGTACCAGGGATAAAATGTTCCAGCCCTCAAAAAATCTTACATCCTGGACCTGAATTTGCTCTAGTTGATTACATATGTAAAGTTACCATGGTATAACCTCTTCAGATTTCCCTTTTTTGGGCTATAAAATGGAAAATATATTAAATGTTATTAGTGACTTATTTATAGGTAAAATTGATTTTTAACAAGACTAAATTAGTTGGCCAAGCAAAGTAGCCAGATCTAAGATCAAGGACAAAGATCAGTAACTTTTCTCATGAAGAACAATAAGCAAATTAGAAAATGCAATAATAATGAGAGTATTACTTAATTTCTTTCACTTTAGTAACAGAAACTGTCAAAATTCAGCAAAAGGATCCTAAAAATACCAGAAGTTTCCAGTATACCATTATGGAGAAAGTTTTCAGACGTTAGTAAAGGGTACAAGAAAAGACCTGAATAGATGGAAATCTTTACTATGTTTACAAAGGGAAAGCACAACATCATAAAGATCAAGATGCTGATTCTCCCTAAATTCATCTGTGTTGTAGTTTTAGTTATGATTGTCCCAAGAGTTAACAAAGGTTTAAAAAATACATATTGAGGCATAAGACTCACAATGAAAAAAAATTAAAAAGAGCAAAGAAGTGTGGTTTGGTTGGTCAGATAGCAGTGGATTGTAAATCTTTGGAAATTAATAGTGTGGAATCTTGGTTTATGAATGAATAAGTAACAGAATAAAAAGTCCAGATATAAGTATATGTATAAAAGTATGTGTATATATTTCATATACATATGTATATGAATAATTTTATTCATATTTTAATAATTTATTCACTGAGTTCAAGTAGGAGATACACATAAACAAACACACACCAAAATTAATGGGAAAAAACAGTTCAATAAATGTCAAGAAGGCTATTATACAAATAGAATATAAAATTAATTCATACCTTATACCCTTAAAACTAAAATCAAAATACATTTTAAAATTAAGGAGGCAAACAACAAAAGATAATTAGGAAAATGAAGATTAAAACAGGAATGCCCTTAATCTTAGAAAAATATAAACTGTTAATAGAAACAGTTTGTAGACCTATGGGAGAAAGTCTTCTCACACTCTAAAGAGGGAATATAAATTGAATCAGGCATTTTAGAAGGCAATTTACCAGTATTATTTGAAACAAAAATTGCATTGACCTCAAGTAAGTAATTTCCCTTCTAAATATATATCCTTGACAAAGCAGAGGAAGTAAAAGAAATACCATATAGAGACATTTTTTATTGTAACATTAATTGCAATACTAGAATATTGGCACCCCTTTATAGACTCTTAAAAGGAACAAATTAGACCTACAGGCATTAATGTTGCCATTTCTTTAACCTGTTTTTTGAATTAAAAAAGAAAGCAACTTGGGGCACCAGGGTGGCCGTCAGTTCAGTGGCTGCCTTTGGCTCAGGTCATGAGGTCTGGGTCCTGGCATCCAGTCCCAGGTTGGGCTCCCTCCTCAGCAGGGAGCCTGCTTCTCGCACTCCCTCTCCCTCTCCCTCTGCCTGCCACTCCCCTGCTTGTGCTCCCTCTCTCAAATAAATAAACAAAATCTTTCGAAAAAAAAAATAAAAAGAAAGTAACTTGTAAATGCTAATTATAGAAAAATATAATTTTATAATTTAAGTAAAAAATAAACATACAAAGCACACTGTATATTTGTTAGGTTCGGTAAACAAAGACATGATAAAGACCCAATGATGAAATACAAAAGAGAACAATGATCCATGTAATTGTGTTCCAGAAGGAAATTCCTTAGACGTTAGATCTGGTGAAAGAACCACAGATGCTGGCATGGCTGCTTCTAGCCTACACTGTTGAATCCAGAAAATATCCATTTTCTGTGCTTTAATCACTGGATCACACATCCAAGAGTCTACATTGAAAACTACATTTCAAACTTTGGGGTCCAGTTCTATAGGAGTCTTGGATGTCCATCAGATGGATCTTGGAATGTAACAGGAGACTCTGTTTACTTGCTCTCTTGGAATATGTCTTTAATTTTTGTTTTCTGGTTTATAGCAAATTGATATAAAAAAGAAAAAAAAAAGGTAACCTAAACCTAACATCATTTTTCTCCCAATTTTTTCTATATTTTATTTGGGCTTATATAACAAAATACCATAGACTGGGTAGCTTATAAACAACAGTGATTTATTTCTTATGGGGCAGGAGGCTGGGAAGTCTAAGATCAAGACACCAGCAGTTAAGATTTCTGGTGAAAGTGACATTCATGATTCATAGATGGCCATTGTCTCACTATGTCATCACATGATGGGAAGGAGAAGGGAGTTCTCTTATGTGTCTTTTAAAAGAATACTCATCCCATTCCTAAAAGCTCTGCCCTCATGATTTTTTCACCTCTCAAAGGTTCCATCTCCAATACTAGTGCATTTACCACATTAGGGATTAGGTTTCAATTTAAGAATTTTAAGGGACATCATATTCAGTCTACAGGAATAACTAGATCACATTCATGATCTGGCCTATCTCAATTTATTTTAAATTAGTTTAAGAGGTCTGAAAGGTGGACAGTAAAATCATAACAGTGTTTACCTTTGGGAATGGGGGAATGAGTGGAAGAGGGGGCTGAAAATCATAGTTACAGTTTTTAATAAAAGAGATCTTTGATTTCTTATGTTTTGCTATATTGTTTTAGATTTTTATTTTGAAATAATTATACATTGATAGGAGATTGTGAAGATACTACAGAAAGCTTCTATTTTCCCTCTCCCAGTTTCTCCCAGTGGTTTCATGACATTTTATGCTAACTTCAGATTAGTATTAAGGCAGGAATTAGACATTGGTAAATGTGTTTCTAGTGCTATATCATTTTATCATATGTGTAATTCATGTAACTCCCACATTTTGCTATATTAAAAATTAGAATGCTTGCAATTATGTTATTTGAATAATTATTTATTAAAATATAATGGAAGTCACTATATCACAGTTCATTTATTTATTCAACAAACATTAATGGCCATATAACTTCAGTTGTTTGTATCGTGATTTAACCAATTCTCTAGTCTGAATCATTACCAGTTCATTAGATATTATACATGAAACAGAGAAACATAGAGAGACACATATAGTTCCATAAAATTTTTAGGATTGTTTTAGTTCTGTGAAAAATGTTACTGGTATTTTGATAGGGATTGCATTAAACGTATAGATTGCTCTGGGTAATATAGGCATTTTAGCAATATTTGTTATTCCAGTCCATGAGCATTGGAATATCTTTCCATTTCTTGTGTCTCTTCAACTTTTTTCGTCAGTGTTTTGTAGTTTTCAGAGTACAGGTCTTATACCTCTTTGGTTAGCTTTATTCCTAGGTATCTTATTATTTTTTGGTGCAGTTGTAAATGGGATTGTTTCAAAGAAGCATTTTTGAAGTAATAGAAATTGTATGATAATGATCAATAGTTTGTAAAGCACTTAAAATTCCAAGGTAAATAAAGAAATGTGACTTATTTATCCAAAGGGGTTTGTGAAGAATTCAGCAAAATAATTGGAAAACATGGATGATAAACAGAAGCAGTAAACTGAACAAATAAAGGAGTCACTAACATTATTCTGTTATTGTAGGTTCTTGTTGAATGTGATGAACAGTGACTAATTAGTTGCTATACAGTACTGTTGTAAAGAAACATCCTCTGAGCAATTTTAAACTTTCTTGCCAATTAAAAATTATCTATTAGTGATTGTTTTCAACAATGAAATGTGTTGGGGAGGACTGTAAAATGTCTTTTAGCAGGCAATATTTGTGGTTGGTCCCATGACTAAAAGGTAATGACAAAGGCTGCACACTCTTTAGAAACAGTAACAAGTAGGCAGCGCATGTTTAATGTGTTCTCCCTTGTTCTCGTCAGAGAAAAAAGCTGGATTCAGAGTCATTGAGATTACTGACAATTTTTTTGTATTTTAAAATAAGATTTTCTTCTGCATTTGAAGTGTTGTACATACATGCCAACTCCCTCGTTAAATATGGAAAGTTTAATGAGATAATCTGCCTATTTTAAAACAGTACACATCCTAGAACATTGTTACATTTTAAAGGCTTTAAAATATATTTTCAAATGCATAGAAGATACAGCCTATACTTAAATGAAATAGAAACAAATTTATCAAAAAGTTTGATAAAGCTCGGATAGTTCACTTTAAACTATAAGCTGCATTTATTGAACATTTTAGAAAAAAAAAACAAGAGGAATTACAAGCATCTGATTTGAATATATATAAAAGCGGTCTTTTCTTTTTTGCACGTTTACATGTATTAGGTAAAGAATGTCAAGGAAATAAAGTAAAAAGGAGTTAAATCTAAGAAAAATTATAAAATGAAGTGATGGAATTGTTAGAAATTATTCTGACCCCATTGTTATGAATACTCATATAATACCAAAGACAACAATTTAATTAGAAGAGATAAACTTTGAATATCAGTAATGTGTAGGGTTTTTTTTGTTATTTGTTTATGTTTTTAAACATAGGGAGTAAATAATGTGTTAGAAAAAAATTAGAAAAAAATACGTTTCTTGCTATTTGGTTTACATTAGTCACTGTGTAAGAAAATCTGAAATAGTGAGAAATACTATACTCTCTATTAAAATATGAATTTTTCCAAAATGTGACCACAACCTGAAAGCAGATTATAATGAATTTACTGATTCTAAAAATTTAGAATAAAAAGTATTGTTGGCAGATAGGCAGTTAACTCATAAAATCATTAGGTTATTTTCTGGGTTTTATGATACTTGTATTAATTACCAATTGTTTTAAAATATTTTATTTATTTGACAGAGAGAAACATAGCTAGAGAGGGAACACAAGTAGGGAGAGTGAGAGAGGGAGAAGCAGGCCTCCTACTGAAGAGGGAGCCCGATGTGGGGCTAGAACCCAGGATTCCAGGGCTAGAACCCAGGATTCCAGGCTCATGACCTGAGCTGAAGGCAGCCGCTTAATGACTAAGCCACCCAGGAGCCCTACTTACCAATTTTTTAACATTATTTGTAGTTATTTCCTTTCTTTAGATAAGTATTCACATATATTCACAGTGTATTTTAAATTTTGCATTCTTTTTTTTTCCCTAAGATTTTATTTATTTTATTTGCGAGAGAGAGAATGAGCACAAGCAGAGGGGAGAGTCAGGGAGAGGGAGAAGCAGGCTCCCTGCTTAGCAGGGAGACCAATGCAGGACTCTATCATAGGATCCTGAGATCGTGACCTGAGCCAAAGGCAGAGCTTAATGGACTGAGCCACCCAGACACTCCATTTTATTATTTTTCTTAAGTATTTTTTAAAGCTCTAAATAGTGTAAACTTGGGGCACCCTGGTGGTTTACTCCACTAAACGTTAAGACCTTTGGCTCAGGTCATGATCCTGAAGTCCTGGGATCAAGCCCCATATCAGGCTCCCTACTTAGTGAGGAGTCTGCTTCTTTCTCTCCCTCTATCCACCCTCCCCCCAACTGTGCTAGTGCTCTCTCGCTCTCTCAAATGAAACAATAAAAATCTTTAAAAAAAATTAAAAATAAATAGTGTAAGCAGTATAAAACCATGACCTGAATGTAAATTCAGTGCTTACAAACTAAAGTACTAAAATTGCTGCTCATAACTTTTGCTTGTCCTAATTGTTGGGTCTGTGGTCAAAGGAAAAAGGCTGATACAAAAGTGAAAGTCAAGCCAAGTTTTATTTCATGCCAACCTTCGAGAATCACACTGACCGGTCAGGGCCACCTCTATGGAGAGAACGGCCACGCCTAGTTTTTCAGACTAGCTTTTATAGGGCACAGATGCAACACACAAGCTGACTGCAATTACACAGCTGCCTAGAATCAATTATCATCTCCATTGATCAGGATCCAGGAGGTTAAAGGGATTAACTAATTGGGCGTTTCCACCTGATCTGGGTCACCCTTGTTTTTCTGGGCTTTGATACCAGGAACTGGCTAAGTAGGTACTTACATTCCCTTTTCTTTGGAAGTAGGTCAAATCTTTGACCTTTCTGCTAATTCCATGTCCTCCTGTCGTAAAGGGTTGTATTGAGCCTGTAAAACAAGCATTTTCGTTGCATCAATTCTCTTTCAGCTAAATAGCTCAGAGGGTTGGTCAGTTCGTCTATATTTTAAGTCAGCATCTACCTGGGACCCAAGGGCCTCAGAATAAAGCTGCAGTTCCCACTGCTGTGGACTCTGATATCCCTGTGACAACTAGTGCTGGAATTGGGATGGGAATTGTGCATTGTTCTTTCTAATAGGCCCTATTGTTATGTGGGGGTAATGGTCGGTTCCCCAGTCAGATACTATAGTTTCACAACCCCATTTTGCTTAATAATAACCCAGGGCTCCCCCACATCCTGTCCAGGTCCGAGTACTGGGCATATATAAAAAGGGGCAAAGGGCAAGGAGGGATTTACTGGGGCCAAGGCACAAGTAGTTACATTGAACTGCACGGTCTGATGAGTCAGCTATTCAGCACCCTGTATGACCTTTTCCACTTCCCCCAGTTCCATTTGTCAGAAGCTCCCATACTACTAGGCAGCAATGAAAGTAACAACAACTTTGTTGTTGAATCTTAGCTTCAGTCCATGGTTGGCGGGGTCCATCAGCAGTGGCGTCCAACTCTGGGGGACTTCCTAGTCCTCAGCTTGTTTGACAGGACATACGTGAATCCAGGTCCTGATTTTTCTACTTTTACTGCCGTGGGGGTGGTCAGAATGACAGTGAATGGTTCCTTCCAGTGGTGATCCCAAGTTTCCCACTTGGTGGCAGCGTATCCAAACCAAGTCTTCGGGTCAGTAGGGATGGTCTCTACCTCTGTTTCAGTGTAGGCAGCTCGGGGCCCCGTGTGGGTTCTCTTTAAGACAGACTGCAGCACCTGCATTGACTGGAGTATAGCCATGGGCAGAGGGGAGGAAGCCTCCCAAACATTATTTCAAATGGGGTAATCTTGTTTAAATAGGGTGTGCACTGTGCCCTTAAGGAGGGCGAAGGGAAGGAGATCCACCCATCCACCGCCAGTCTCTAGAATTAACTTTGTCAAGGTCTCTTTAAGAGTCCGGCTCACTCTCTCTGCTTGTCCGGAACTCTGGGGCGGGTAAGCACAGTGTAGTTTCCAATTTGTGCCCATGGCCTTGGCCAATGCCTGTGAGACTGAACTCACAAATGCGGGGCCCTTATCTGACCCGATCATGATAGGCAACCCAAACCTAGGAATTATTTCCTCTAGTAGCTTTTTGGCTACCACCCCTGCCATCTCATGGTTGGTGGAGAAAGCCTCTACCCAGCCTGAAAAATTATCCACAAAAACTAACATGTACTTGTGTCCATACTTTCCCTGTTTCATTTCTGTGAAATCCACTTCCCAATAAACTCCTGGTTCCCTAACCCTCTCTCTTTTTCCTCTTCCTATCTTGATTCCTCCTGCATTTACCACTGAAATTGAGCACATCTATCTTCCACATGCTGAGCCATATACCCTAGCTTAGATCCCTGAAACTGTTTGCCCATGAGTTCCTTAAGCTTGCACGTCCCTAAATGAGTGCTCTGATGTATTTGGCTTACTAGCTTTTTCCCTAGTCTTTGAGGAAGAACTAATTTTCCTGTCCTGGTCTTAGTCCAATCCCCTTCACAGTCCAAGTTAGCCCATTTTTATAAATATTTTAAGTCTTCCTCTGAATAGCCTAGCTTTTCTGGTAGGGCTAGAGCCAGGAGTGCAACTAGTCCTTGTGCCATTTCTCAGGCTGCTTGTTTTGTGGATTGATCCACTAATTGGTTTCCTTTTGAGACCAGAACAGTTGCCTTTTCGTGCCCTGGGTAATGCATAACAGCCACCTCTTTTGGGTCCCAAATAGCCCGGAGGAGAGCCAATATTTCTTCTCTATTTTTAATTCCTTTCCTTCTGCTGTTAATAGGCCCCTTTCTTTATAAATAGTCCCATGTATACGGAGAGTAGCAAAGGCATACCTGCTGTCCATGTAGATGTTGGCGGTCTTACCCTTAGCCATCTGCAGTGCCTTGGTGAGTGCAGTCAACTCCACTTTCTGTGCCGAGGTTCCGGGTGGCAGGGCTGCCTTCCAGAGTTCCTGCTCCAGAGAGACCACCGCAGCCCCCATACTTTTTCCCATTGGCTATGTATATACTCCCGTCTGTGAACAGAGTTACTTCCACATCCAGGAGGCATTATCTCTGAGATCCGGTTTTGTTCCCGTGACCTGGGTTAGGACCTTCCCACAGACATGTGGGTGGTCGGCCAGTTCCTCGGGCAGCAACATAGCTGGATTTAGCATCGCTCAGGGCTGGAAAGTTACTTTTGGTTTGTTGAGGAGGAGGGCCTGACACCCTGTTACTCGGGGGTTTGTCACCCACCAGTTTGGTGGGGTCTGGAGGAGGCCCTCAATAGCATGAGTGGTGGTCAAGATGAGTATTTGTCCCAAAGTTAGTTTACTTGCATCCTTGACCAGGAGGGCCATAGCAGTGATTATGCAGAGGCAAGGGGGAAACCCAGCTGCCACTGGATCTAGTTTTTTGCTGAGATAGGCTACCAGTCTTTGCCAAGGCCCCAGAGTCTAAGCTAAAACTCCCTTGGCCACCCTTGCCTATTCATTCACATGTAAGTGGAAGTGCTTGGTAATGTCTGGGATGGCCAGTGCTGGGGCACTTAGGAAGGCTGTTTGTAATTCTTGAAATGTTTCTTCTGCCTCAGCTGCCCACTCTATTGTAGTGAATCCTCCCATAGTCAGCTCGTAGAGGGGTTGGGCAATCCCCACGAACTGTCGTATCCACAGTCTGCAGTAGCCCACTGTCCCAAGAAATTCCCTTACCTGTTGGGGTGTGGTGGGGTGGGGATATCAGGTGCTCACCTGTTTCCTGGACTCAGATAGTGAACGCACTCCCTCATGGAGGTCAAAGCCTAAATATGTGGCATGGCTCCAACAAAGCTGCACTTTCTTTGCTGACACCTGATACCCTTTTTTTCCATAGAGTCTATAAAAGAGCTCTTGTCCCCCACAAGCATGACTCATAGTTCTCAGCAGCTATTAGCAAGTCATCAACATATTATAACAGAATGACTTCCTGGTTGGAGGTCCTGTACTCACATAAATCTTCATGTAGAACCTCCACCAAAAAGTTAATTGATTTCCCCTCCATCTTAATTCTAACCCGAGGTTCCGGAAGGGGTTCTGAACCATGGCCCCTTCAGTCCTTGGTGGCTAGTATTGCCGTTTTCTTCCTAGGGCATTCCCTGTCCCAGTGTACTTTCTCCTTGCAGTAGGCACACTGATCTGAATCTAAGTCTCTCCACTTGCTTTCTCTGCCTTTAAGCTTTTTCTTCCATCGACCATCTCCTACGTCCCTTTTCCCTTTCCACTGGCCTTTTTCCCTCTGTCTCCTTCCTTCCTTACATAATGCCAAAGCTTTAACTATTTTCCCAATCTGTCTTTCATCCTCTTGTGCATCCCTGCTGTTGAAACCTTTTCTGCTATGCCCACTAATTCAGTCAAGTTTTTTCCTTCAAACCATCAGTTCTCTGTAGTTTTTTTTTTTTATTATATCTGGGGCTGAGTGGCTAGCAAAGGCTAGGTTAATTGCTCTTTGGTTTTCAGGTGCTTCAGGGTCAATCAGGCTCTATATTTTATAGGCTTCAATAAGTTTCTCCAGAAAAGCCCCTGAGGACTTGTCCTTACCTTGAGTCACTGCACTGATCTGGGATAAACTTATGGTCCTCCTTGCAGCCTCCCGGAGTCCCCCCATCAGATTCTGGCAGTGGAAATGGAGACTCCTCCTACCTTCATTGGTGTTTGGGTTTCATGCAGGGGGTTCCTTTGGATGATAGTCTTCCATTTCCTGGGGAACTCGACCAAGCTTTTCGATTACCACCTTATGCAATTCCCTCAAATGCAATCCCTCTCCTCTGTGTTAAAGAGGGCCATAAGGAGTTGTTGGATGTCCACCCAGGTGGGCTGGTGGGTAAGGAAGACAGTTACTGGATAAACTTTGTCACCTGACTGGGTGGCTTTACCTTGGAAATCCTTAAATGCTGGAGAACAAGATTTAGGGATGTCACAGGTCCCTTACTCCCTGTCTGCCCCATATTTTTGTACACAATAAACAACACAAACAGCACAGGAAGTAACAGGAAGACAAGACAAAGACAACCACAAACACAGCATCCCTTTCTAGACAAGGTATTAAGTTCCCAACTCAAAAAAAAAGAAAAAAACAAAACAAAACAAAAAACACCCTAAAAACATGCAAAATATATTCCCAACTCAAAAAAAACACAACCTGCCACTGGTGGGGATTTTCTAGGTCCCCTGACTGCCTAGGGAAACTTGAACCCTCTGGCAACCACAGATTGAGGAATGGGACATCCCCGCATCCACTCCGAACCTGGGGTGCAATACTGCATCCAATTTCTCCCCGGTGGATCATTGCTGTGGAGCTCTGCAAACAGAACAGGATCTCAAGATCTTACCAGACCTTATAAGATCTTACCTCTGGAGGCTTTTCCCCAAAATTCTGATGCTGGCTCAGTCCTTGTTGTTTGATCCTGGACGAGCCTTCAGATGTTAGGTCCATGGTCAAAGGAACGAGGCTGACACAAAAGCAAAAGTCAAGGTATTTCGTGCCAAACATCGAGAACCACACTGACCGGTCAGGGCCGCCTCTATGGAGAGAATGGCCATGCCTAGTTTTGCAGGCTAGCTTTTATAGGGCACAGATGCAACCCACAAGCTGACTGCAATTACATAGCTGCCTAGAGTTAATTATCATCGTCATTGGTCAAGATCTGGGAGGTTAAAGGGATTAACTGATTGGGCATTTCCACCTGATCTGGCTCACCCTTATTTTTCTGGGCTTTGATACCAGGAACTGGCTAAATAGGTCCTTACAATAATCATGAATTAACTGTTAGAGACAAAGCATGGGAACTAAGTGTTACTATGGAAAGGAAACCAGTGCAGGATACAATTCCTGAGAGGATAAAGACATGTGAGAGAGTAATATTGGGAAATTCATAATATATGTAGACATAAAAGGAATGCTTAAGTTAGCATGGAATATAAGAGTGATAAAGTATACAATTATAGGGTTATTAAATTGTATGTAGTGTGCCTGGTTGACTCAGTGAGTTAAAGCCTGTGCCTTCGGCTCAGGTCATGATCTCAGGGTCCTGGGATCCAGGCCTGCATCTGGCTCTCTGCTCAGCAGGGAGCCTGCTTCCTCCTATCTCTGCCTACTTGTGATCTCTCTCTGTCAAATAAATAAATAAAATCTTAAAAAAATTGTATGTAAAGTGATCTAATACTAATTCATGATAGACTTCTTGGACATATTTGAGTCTCAAAAAAAGCCTCAAAGGCCTATACTTTAGTTCTGATGCTCTCACTAAACATACCTCCCAGCTGCTTGGTTCCTCTATCATCTGGACCACTTATATCCTAGCGGATCATCAACCTCATATATTTTTTTCTTCCAGCTCACAAAATTGTTCAAAAAAGCTAATCATATCCTCCCATAGGAGCCAGGGGATTCACTCACATTCTTGTCTCTACAACACCTGCCTCTCACAGCCTCTGCTGGTTCACCTTGCTCCTGAGGGCAATCCCTAGAGCACTGAATGACTGCAAGTGCTTACCTCTCCTGAGGCTGTGACTGTATGTGTGCTTGCCAATCTTATATATTTGGTATCAAAAGTATTACGCATTTGGCAACTATGGAATATTTAGGGCAGTGGATCCTTTGGGTAATGGAGTGAGTAAGAGATGATAAAAATAGTGGCAATGAAATGCTATGGAAAAAATATTTCAATATTCAATTAATGCAAAGAAGGCAAAGAAAGAAAAATATATATTGGACAAATTAAAAGCAAATGGTAAGATAGTGGAACTAAATGAAATCAATAATTACAGTAAATATAAATGGATTAAATCTTTAACAATATAGAATGTCTGATTTAATTAAAAGCAAGAATTAATTACAAGAGATACATTTTAATTTCACTTGATAGGTTAAAAGAAAAAGAATTTAAAAAACAGATAAGCATTAACCATAAGAAAGCTGTAGGGGCCATATAAAAAGTAGACTATAAGAAAAACTCTATTAGAGATAAAGAGGGATATTACATCATGATGAAAGAATCAATGCATCAAAGATACTTAATCTTATATATGTATGCATTTAATAATGTACCTTCAATAATGAAGCAAAAAATGACATAATGAAAAAGTAAAAGACATCACAAACCATTTATGAAGATTTTAATATTCTTTTAGCATTTGAAGGAAAAAAATGTGGCCCAAAACATCAATAAGGATATAAGATCTTCTTAACTAGCATTTATAAAATAGTCTACTTTAGAACTATACAATTCAGTTTTGCCCTCAAGTGTACATAAAAGCATAAAATACTCACCATGGTGAATCCTATGCTGAGTGATAAAATGCCTCAATAAATTTCAGATTGTAATTTTATTTATTTATTTATATATTTATATATTTATTTATTTATTTAAGATTTTAGTTATTTGACACAGAAAGAGAGAGCACAATAAGGGTGAGCTGCAGGCAGAGGAAGAGGGAGAAGGAGAAGCAGGCTTCCTGTTGAGCAGAGCAGGAAGAACAACATGGGGCTAGATCCCCAGACTCTTGACATCATGTCCCCAGCAAAGGCAGGTGCTTAACTGAGCCACCCAGTTGCCCCAGATTATGATTTTAAAGACTATATTATATGATCATAGTTGAATTAAATTATAAATCAGTAACAAAAAGTTATTTAAAAAATCTTCAAATATTTTGATTTAAAAATGCTTCTAAATAACCAGTGGGTCAAAGACGATATCACAAGTGTAAATAATGGTATTTTAGAATAAATGATAATGAAAACATGTCAGAACTTGTGGAATACAGATTGGAAAGTCCTTATAAATAAATTATATTTTTAATATTATAAATAAATTTTAAAAATAAGTGGTCTAAGCTTCTGCCTTAAGAAGTTAGAGAAGGAAGAACAAAATAAAAACTAAAGTGAAATAACAAAGATAAAAGTAGAGATCAATGAACCAGAAAATAAGCAATAGAGAAAAGCAGTGACATCTGAAATTTCTCTGTAGGCATCAATGAAATTGACAAATTCCTGACTAAAGTGATGAAGAGAAAAAGAAAGAATGCATAAAAGGTAAACAGAAGTAAGGGGAGCAAAAACTGATATCCTAAAATTATAAAATACTTATGGATTATTATGAACAGTTTGTGTCAATAAATTTGACAAGATGAAATTAACAAATAAAATTGAAACAAGAAATAGAAAATTAAAAGTTTCATATTTATAAAAGTAATAATATTCATAATTTAAAATTTTCTCAAATTTTCCTTTAGGCCCAGGTGGATTCTCTGGTAAGTTCTCTTAAACATTTAAGAAAGAAAAGACCAAAAAAATCCTCAAACATTTTTTGTACCATATATAAAATTTAATTCAAAATAAATCATATGACTAATCATGAAAGCTGTATTTACAGTTGATGCCTGAACAACACAGAAGTTGGGGCACTGATCCTTCCATGCAGTCAAAACTCATAAAAATTTTGATTCCCATAAAAGTCAACTTTTAATAGCCTCTGTTAACCAGAATCTATACTGTTAATAGAACCAATTAAAATGTATTTTGTTTGCCATAGGTATTATAGAGTAAAAATCCCCACAGTCTCTAAGGGGTAAAATGGTTTTAGTGCAGTTAGATTAAATGTTCATTATCTAAAACACTTCATAGAAAAAGTTTATAATGAGAGTATATGTTGATTTTGCTCTAAAGCATTCCATTGTCTGACTTGTTGAAACATTCACAGTATGTTTATTTATTTATTTGCCCATTAGAAAAACCCAATATTCCTTTTTGAGGAATTATTTTATATGGCTGTGCCCCCAGCAATTATGGCTATTCTAAACAAACATGTTCCGTTGGCTTAATCCCCAATTCTAATAGTGTTAAACATTAGAAGTGATTATATGATGTGTAAGCCTAATACTCTCTCCATGTTTTATGGCACTTGGGCTTCGTGCATTTGGAGATGGCATTTTGATGTCAAAGGTATTTCTAGTTTCCCAAACAGTCCATTGCTTGAAAGACCAGCAAAAGGAACTATGCTGACAATTTGGCTGAACTCATGGAAATTTCAGCCTGGCCCAGATGGTGAGACTCACTGTTGTGTGAAACAGGTAAAGGCACCATTTAAAATGCTACTGGCAGTTTCCCTGAGCCTTGACACCTACAGGTGTTCCAGATTTCCTTTTTCTAAAATATTCTCTAAAATTGCAAATTATATGACATTATGTTTATTTTGAAAACAAAGGGACCTTTTCCCATCGGAGTGATAAGCAATTGTGACTATTTTAATCATATTGTTGGAACTCTGCCTCTAAACTCTGTATGATTGAGGGAGGGTAAAATTTATTTTTTCACTAAGATAAGGCTCTGTAAGGATACGGAAAATTCAATTTATTATTCTAGCAGAGATGTGAAAGTTGTAGAACCTTGGCATGTGATACAACGGCAAGGGGTGCAGTTATGGACTGTATCCTCTAAAATGGTTTGGTCAGGCTCAGAGGTTTTTGTGTCTGTATGTGTGTTGACATCACAGCCAAGCACTGAGCTATGTCAATTTTGCACAATTGAATTGTATTTGTCATTTTAATCTCCAAAATTACCAGCACTATTCCAGTTATCTGGGTCATTAAGCTGACTGAATTAGATTGACTACTCTTGATCTGATTGCACACTAGGAAATTGATCTTCAAAGAGATAGTCCTGGCTACTGTGATAACAAACCATGATAATGTGATGCTAAACAGATGTGAATTGGGAACTCTTCCCAAGAGGCTGGAGGTTTTGCTCAGGAAAGAGCATAGGAATTTGTAAAGTCCTTATGGAAATTAGCAAATAAGTGTTTGCACTTCTATGGAATCATTGCTTAATGCAAGAAGCTAGATAAATAGTTGAATAAAAATGTGAACAATCCCTTTAGCTTCTTTTAATTTTCTCTTTTTTAGATTATTTTTGTGGACTTTAAGTAAAATTTCAAGGAAATATTTCTTAGACTACTGGATAATTTTTACTTCCAACTTTAGGGAGGCTAGGAAAAAAAACAGAGGGGGAATTAGTAAAATATAACCCAACAGGTGCAGTGACATAAAAGGGTAGTATTTGGAAAGGTATTTCTCTAGGTTTGGAGAAAGTACTAATTATAAATCTTCATTTCCTGTTGATTTCTCTCAATTGTCATTTCCCCCTGTCTTCATGTATTTCCCTGCTGGCTTGCTGTGTACATCTTCTTTTTCTTTCTTTTTAAAAAATAATTATTTTTAATTTGAGAGAGAGAATGAGAGAGAAAGAGAGCATGAGAAGAGGGAGGGTCAGAGGGAGAAGCAGACTCCCCACTGAGCAGGGACACCCCCCCCCCCCGACTTGGAATTTCATCCAGGGGCTCCAGGATCATCACCCAAGCTGAAGGCAGTCACCCAACTGAGCCACCCAGGTCTCCTGTGTACATCTTCTTAATTATCTAGGTATATGTACTATTTCTGTTCCTGAAAGAATCCATCGGCCATCATTGTGTGGAAATTTTTTCTGCTGGAGCAGTTATTACTAGTCTTCCATCCTATTCACTTTGGCTACTCTCCTTGTATGTCGATGTGGATGCTTTGCCGCTGTACTTGTATCTTTGGGGGCAAATAGACTGTCCCTCTGGTGTTGAATCATGTAGTACCTTGTGCCACCTGAGGGAAAGAAAGCACATCATTCATTTGTTCATAGGTTCAATTAATTATTAAACCCTCCCACATGCTAAGCTACAGTCACATAATATGCTTTAAATAAAGTGGCCACTATTCGTTCCTCTAACCAGAAAGCAGAAGACCTTTTCTAGAAGGGCCTAGTTCCAGTTCAGACTAAGGCTTTATTTCAGACCATAGCTCATAGGCAACTGCGGTTCATTTTAGTTATCTTTGCTGGAAGAGCACGTGTTTCTTTTTGGAGTATAAGAGGTCCTGACAGATGCCATTCTTCTTGTCCACTGGAGTATTGAAGCAGTTATAAAAATATATAAAGTGACATAAAGCAAATATGGATTGAAATAGAACCTTTTCTACAGATGAAATAGATTTTGAGATATAGCTTGTATCTGCAGCTAGTGAGATATAGTCAGATTTACCTACTCTATTCCAGGACAGAGGCAATCTGTATAAAATGTGTAGCAAGGAGGATTCAGCAGAGCTGGGTGAGAGGCGAGGTAGGTGAGAGGAGCTTCCCTTGAAGGAAACTTGTTATAGAGAAGAAACACTTCAACAGAATTTACTACAACGACTTTTCCTCTACCCATCAGTAGGGGAGGAGGAACTTCCACTAAAACTTACATTTTCTTTCCTTAGACACTAGTCTTTTCTTTCTCAGCTGCCATTTAGACTTAGACATTAATTTTGTAAATCACTCTCTGAATGTAGTATTTAAGCCAAGACATAAATGATGCAAAGAAGTCACAATTTGTGAGCTAGTGATGGAGCTATGAAGGCTGATGAAACAAAGTTCCTTGAAGGAAGGCTAGTGTAGCTAAGTCAAGGGAGTAGAGGTAGACAGGGGCCACTTATCAGCCATATAAGTCAGAATTAAAGTTTGTTCTATCTACAAAATGAAGCCATGGGGAACTACTAAACAGGAAAATGCCAAATCTAAGGATCAATTTGGTATTTTGCAAATCGTTTAAAAGATGACCGTGGATATAGAGACGGTCATAGGAGTCACAGTGAAATAATGATGGCATGGAGCTGAGTTTATCGGTAGAGAAGATAAGCGATAGATGAGGAGTATATCTTTTTTTTTTTTTTAATTTTATTTATTTGACAGTGAGAAACACAGCGAGAGAGGGAACATGAGCAGGGGGAATGAGAGAGAGAGAGAAAGCAGGCTTCCTACCGAGCAGGGAGCCCGATGTGGGACTCGATCCCGGGTCTCTGGGATCATGACCTGAGCCGAAGGCAGTTGCCTAACCAACTGAGCCAACCAGGTGCCCTGAGGAGTATATCTTAAAATTGGAATGGATTAGAAAATGGATCTTGTATAGTGTATGGGAGAAAGAGATGACTCAAAAATATATGCCAAGTTTTTAGGTTAAATAACTGAGCAGATGGTGGAGCTATTTCCTGAAAAGGGGATGATTTATGGAAAGGTAGATGTTTGTTGTGATGGTATTTGTTTCAGAAAACCTAAAACTCTCTTGATTGCTTTTTTTTTTTTTTTTTTCAGATTCATCTTGAAATAATCAGGTATTCAATGGAGATGGATTGGCAGTTCCATATATAAATTTGGAACTAAAGGAAAAGCTTAGGTTAGGAGATGTATATTGGAGTCATTGGTATGCTGATGATATGATATTTAAAACCATATGGTTACAAAAAACGTGCTTGAACTAGATCCAAAGGCAGAGGGTTTAGATGAGGCAGTCATAATCCTGGTTACGTCAATATTCAGCTAATTGCCCTAGAGTTAGCATAACGTATTTCTCTGAAATCCTTTGTTCCACTTTCTTTTATTAGGTTTATTCAAGGCTTATTAGAGACTTTGTCTCTCACAATTGTTGAATTGAATTTGTTTTTGTAGATAATGTCTAGATCTTCATATATTTTTATATTTATTACATTAAAAAAGTATTCTGTCCAAAAGTTGAAAAAAAATTCGAGCAAAGTAAATAATTGCTACTGCCATCTGGGGGATAACTTTCCCAAACAGTTCCCTGGAGAGCTTAGCGATTGTTCTTCCTGTTTATTGAATCAGCCAAATAACACAATCATAACCATATCCTAAAGGGATTTCAGCAAGTTGGATTCACTATAATATTCTGGATGGGAAAAATGAATATTCACCAGCTTTAGTAAGGATTAGCTATACCCCCTACTGTTTTGGATAATATGTAAGTGAATTTAAATGCCAGTTTGCATTCCCAAGACATTTTAAAATGGAAAGAAATAAACAAAAAAAATATGACAACAGTTAACTAGAAAGAAAATCTGTCCTTCAAAAAATGGACATAACTAGGTAGCTTCCTTGCCTTCCTTGCCTTTCATTTTCCTGAAAAGTTCATTTAAATAGTTATACTAACAAGAAATGCGATTTTCAGTTTATGAGTGGCCTTTGGTTATTGCAAAAATTGTAGAAAACATTATTCCTGGGTGGTATGCTGTAGGGTCCATGTTACTGGGCTTTCTGGCTGTTTCTAGTAGTTGGTCTAAAATCAACACCAAGATCTATGTCCTAGGGCACATATTTAACTTTTAAATTCAGTATCAACATCTGTGAAATGTAATGGCCTATTTTTTAAATATGCTTCTTCATGGAATTTAACACTTTAACAACTTTTAACTTGTGAGGGCTATTCTAAATATAAAATGCTAAGTGAATAAGTGAGTGGATCTAGTGTATTTTGTGCCTGACAATTTATCATATGCTTTCTACATATCTCCATGAATCACCCTAATAATCCTATGCTTTAATTACTATTATTTACATATTAAATGTAAGAAAATGGAAGATCAAATAGTTCAAGGAGCTTACCCAATATTACATAGTAAATAATTTCTAGATTTATGTAGCTTCACATTCTATATATTCTTCCTTACCAAATTTCTACTTGAGGCCCAAAAATCAAGGATTATTTTTGGTGCTTGTTGTTTTTTGAGACCTATTTAGGATTTTATTTTATTTTGGTAAAAACACCTAATATGAAGTGTACCCTTTTAGTAAACTTTTTTTAAGAGGGGAGAGAGGCAGAGGGAGAGAGAGAATCTTTTTTTTTTTAAACAAATTTAGCCTTTTTTTTTTTTTTTTTTAGATTTTATTTATTTATTTGACAGAGAGAGAGAGAGTACAAGTAGGCAGAGAGGCAGGCAGAGAGAGAGGAGGAAGCAGGCTTCCCGCTGAGCAGAGAGCTCGATGCCTGCCAGATCCCAGGGCCCTGAGATCATGACCTGAGCCAAGGGCAGAGGCT
>PITA01019806.1:21516-36681 GCA_004023965.1 Spilogale gracilis
TTTTTAAGATTTTATTTATTTATTTGACAGAGAGAAACATAGCTAGAGAGAGAACACAAGCAGAGGGACTGAGAGAGGGAGAAGCAGGCTTCCGGCCAAAGCAGGAAGCCCGATGTGGGGCTCGATCCCGGGTCTCCAGGATCATGACCTGAGCCTAAAGCAGTCGCTTAACCAACTGAGCCACCCAGGCGCCCCTTGGAGAGAGAGAATCTTAAGCAGGCTCCATATCAGGCTCAATCTCAGGACCTTGAGATCATGACCTGGGCCAAAATCAAGAGTCAGATACTTAACCAAATGAGCCACCCAGGTACCCCCACTTTTAACAGATTTTTTTTTTTTAAGATTTTATTTATTTGACAGAGAGAAACACAGCTAGAGGGGGAACACAAGCAAGAGTGAGAGAGGGCAAAGCAGGCTTCCTGCCGAACAGGGACCCCGATGTGGGGCTCCATCCCAGGACTTTGGGATCATGACCTGAGCCAAAGGCAATCACTTAAACAACTGAGCCACCCAGGTGCCCCACTTTTAACAGATTTTTAAGTGCACAATGCAGTATTGTAAACTACAGGCCCCATGTTGTATAGCAGATCTCTAGAATGTACTCATCTTCCATAACTGAATCTTTTTTTAGACTAAGAGCTATATAGCTGCATTTTCAGACCCTTGATTTAAAATCAAAGACTAACCCCTTCTCTTAGTTGTTTCTCACATTGGCTTCAGTGTTTTATCAAATTAAGTAAAATTTGGGATTTCTAGAAGGTCCAATTAAAAATACTATACTTTAAGGGGTAAATATCAGTGCATTGAAAGAGAACCAGATTGGCACAGAATTAAATTTTCCCAAGATAAGACAAACAAGGTTTTCATGGAGGTTTTAATAAGCTCCCATTTCTCAATTTGAACTCTGAAGATAGTCAGCATGAACATCTTCTAGCATGATTCTACCAGGGATCAACCCGTCAGAATCAGTGGTGGGAGCAGGTTGTAACCTAAAGTTTAAAGAAGTTACATCCTCCCCCTCTAAGTCCTATTTCTAGAAAATTGCATGAATGTTAAATTTTGGTCACTGGCTTACGTCTGTTGAGGAAAGACTTAAGGAGGAATAAAGTTCAAACTCATGGAATCCCAGGAGAAAATTTCTAATAAAAAAAGGCTATTGAAAATCCCTTGAATTTTCCATGAAGCATAGGGTGCACAGTTTTCCATGTACTAGTCTGTAATGTAAATAGATGTGAAAACTGTATCATAATATAGTGTTTGATCCCAAGGTGTTTCTCATTTAGAATAACTCATTGCATTATTCTTTCTATTTACCTTCATCTTCTTAGAATTTTTTTCTTCTGATTCTTGTATGAATAATTTCCTCATACCCCGCCCCCTTTGGAATATTTAAGAAAACCCCAGCACCCACCTGCAGGTGACTTGAAAGATGTCATTTACTTCTCTGTTAAGTGGTGGGAGAAAAATATCGAAGTCTTTTATTCTTATCTCCTTGAGTTTATACCAACCTTCATAGGCACTCTTTTTAAAATATAAATTATTTCTTTGTGTTTTTTAAAAGATTATATTTATTTGTCAGAGAGAGAGAGAGAGAGAGCACAAGAGAATGCATAAGCAGAGGAAGGAGCAGGCAGAAGGAGAAGCAGACTCTCTCTGCTGAGCAATGAGCCAGATATGGGACTCCATCCCAGGACCCTGGGATCATGACCTGAGCTGAAGGCAACCACTTAACCAACTGAGCCATTCAGGCATCACTAAATTATTTATTTTAAATTAGTTTCAGATATATCGAAAAATTGTGAAAACACCACAGAACTCCCACATATTCAACACTCAGTTTCTTCTGTTATAAACACTTGACAATAATATGGTACATTCGTCACAATAAGCCACAACAAACCATATCATTATAACTAAAGTCCATACTTTATTCAGTTAGGGACCCCACACTTAAGGAGTTGAGGATTATACCCTACTTTCTCAAATGAGAGCATGTATGTAAATTACTTGGAATTCTCTGCATTGGAGTTTTGTCTGTTTTATCTCATTTTTGTATGTATTTGGGCATTTATACTAGCTGGATTCATGCTTTTTTAAAAAATTCTTTGTATTAAAATCAACCATCATTTAATATATTTTAGTTCAGGCTGAAACTTTTTCATTCAGTTTTTGTGTCCCTTTGACATCTTTAATATACCCTCATAATTGTGTTGGGGGTGGTGGTGTGTGTATATGTGTATGTTTGAGTACTTCCTTACTTTCGGGCACTGTAAGATGCTCTAAGCTCATTTTGTATAATTTCTGTTTTAGTCCTGAAATAGTACCTTTTTTTTTTCCCTAAGGAGTTCTGTTTGAATATTGATTATAGCTCTTTTTATTTGATTGTATCCATTTCCTGTTGGTATTTGACTCTCAGGGGTTATGGTGACAAGCTGAAAGTAATCCGGTTCACATGGATCCCATGCCAAGTAAATGCATTTTTGTGTTTTGAGAGTTAAATACATGTTTTTACCTTGTTCCATCTCAGAGGCAGCCATGAACGTAGTATTAGTAGATTTAGGAAATTAATTAATAAGCCCTGACTTCTTAGTAGTTACAGCAAAATTCTCCTTATTTAAAGAAATTTGGGGCTCCTGGGTGGCTCAGTCAGTTAAGCGTTTGACTTTAGCTCAGGTCATAATCTTGTACTCTTGGGATTGAGTCCGTTGTCAGGCTCCCTGCTCAGCTGGGGAATCTGCTTGTCCCTCTCCTTCTGACCCTCCTGCATGCTCTCTGTCTCTTAAGAAAATAAAGAAATATATTTTGAAAGTATAAATCAAAGTTAAATTATATATAACTAATATGTTTTTTAAAATTTCATATTAAAAAGAGTATTTACATATTCTCTGTGGCAGATTATCAAAATTCATTTCAATTTAAATACAAGTATGTAAATGTATATGCCTATTCCTAAATAATACCAATTTAAAATTAGCACAGTTTTTTGGATCCATTATAACAAATAATAATCAACATTTAATCTTTAATAGTTTATCTTTTACTTCATATTTTGTTAGAACTTTTTTGTTAATGTATTGGAATGGTATTGATAGAAAAGTAGAATATATCTTACTATTGCATTTGTATGTATTGTTTATAGTATTTGGGGATGTTTGGTAATCACCAACATTTGTATTGTGTTTGACACATTCGTATTGTATTTTACAAATTACATTTTACATTTCTTTTTTTTAAGATTTATTTATTTATTTATTTGACAGAGAGAGAGAGAGAGAGAGATATCACAAGTAGGCAGAGAGGCAGGCAGAGAGAGGGGAGAAAGCAGACTCCCTGAGATCATGACCTGAGCCAAAGGCAGAGGCTTAACCCATTGAGCCACCCAGGCGCCCTACATTTTACATGTCTTGTTTAAGCCTCAACTTAAGTAAAAATGTCAACTTAAAGAATAGAACATTCTTAAGATTCTGTTTGAGATTATCTAAACTTGGACACTGGTATAGAAAAGATAAGGCAGATTTTGGCTCAGATAGAAGGAATTTCCACTGCAGAATATTTCATTTTTCTTCTAGAGAAACAGAAAAGCAAAATCTGTACTAAAAATATTAGAACTAGGCAGTAAGTCTATTTTGGTTTAAAATGTACAATGAATAAAAAAAATTTGTACTAGCCAACACAATTTAGCTAAGAAAAAAGTTTTGATTATAGAAAATAGAACAGTTACATCAGTAGTAATTAGACTCCTACTCCTCCTACTGATTTTTTTTAGTGAAAGATAATTTACATATAATATTCATGTTTCTAAAATATAAAATTCAGTGCTTTTTAACATTTACAAAGTTGTCTAATCATGCCTTGTATCTAACTCCAAAATACTTAATGACCTCAGTAAGAAACCCCGTTCCTATTAGGTGTCATTGGCACATTTTCCTCTTCTCATAGTCCCTGGTAACCACTCATCTACTCTGTCTCTGTGGGTTTGCCTGTTGTGGACATTTTATATATATAGAATCTATGGCTATGACAGTCTATGGCTTTTTGTGTCTCGTATCTTTCACTTAGTATAGTGTTTTCAACATTCATCCAAGTGGTATCATGAATCAGTACTTTATGGTTGAACTTCACTGTAAGAATATACCACATTTGTGCATCTCCTCATCCGTTGGACATTTTTTTTCTCCACTTTCTGGCTGTTATGACTAATGTTGGTGTGAATATCCATATACAAATTTTCTTTGGATATAAGCTTTTAGTTTACTTGGAGATATACCTAGGAGTGCAATTGTTGGGTAACATGGTAGCTGTGTAAATTTTTTTTTTTTTTTAAGGAACTGTTTCTTAAAGCAACTTTACCATATTACAATTTGATCAGCACTGTTTGAAGGTTCCAATTTCTCTACATCCTCAACACTTATTAGTTTCAACGTAAATTTTTCCATGTAGTTTTAATATAGTTCTCCTTATGCGTATGAGTGCTATCTCCTTGTGATTTATTTGCATTTCTCTAATGACTAATGATATTGACCATCTTTTCATGTGCTTATTGGCCTTTTATATATTCTTATATATTCATTTTTTTTTACTTTTTGATTGGGTTATCTCTCTGTTGTTGATTCATTATAGCTCTTTATATAGTCTAAATATTAGACCTTTAATAAAATGCATGATATTTAAACACAGGCCCATTCTGTGGGGTCGTCTTTTAGTTTTATACTATTTGTTGATGCACAATTTAAAAAAAATTTGATACAGTTATTTTCTTTGGTTGATTTTACTTAGTCATTGTGTCTGAGAAGCTGTTGCTCAAGGGCCTAAATATAGTTCATATTTTTCTTCTAAGAGTTTTGCAATTTTAGCTTTTTAAATTTAAAAAAAAAATTTTATTTTTTCTATAACCCAGCCACCCTATCCATCCCCCCAAACTCCTCAGCAACCCTCAGTTTGTGTCCTGAGATTAAGTCTCTTATGCTTTGTCTCCCCTCTGGTCCCATTCTTGTTTCATTTTTTTCCTCCCTATCCCCCCTGATCCCCCCCACTATGCCTCTCAGATTCTTCATATCAGAGAGCTCATATGATAATTGTCTTTCTCTGATTGACTTACTTTGCTCAGCATAATAGCCTCAAGTTCCATCCATATTGTTGCAAATGGCAGGGTCTCATTCTTTTTGAAGGCTGCATAGAATTCCACTGTGTGTATGTGTGTGTGTGTATATATACGCACACACACACACACACACACACACACACACGCCACATCTTTTTTTATCCATTCATCTGTTGATGGATATCTATGTTCTTTCCATAGTTTGGCTATTGTGAACATTGCTGCTAAACATTTGAATGCATGTGCCCCTTTAGATGACTACATTTGCATCTTTAGGGTAAATACCTAGTAGTGTGATTGCTGGGTCATAGGTAGCTCTATTTTTAACTTTTTGAGGAATCTCCATACTGTTTTCCAGAGTGGCTGCACCAGCTTGCCTTCCCACCAACAGTGTAGACGGTTCTCCTTTCCCCACATCCTTGCCAACATCTGTTGTTTCCTGACTTGTTAATTTTAACCATTCTGTTGGTGTGAGGTGGTATCTCACTGTGGTTTTGGTTTGTATTTCCCTGATGCTGAGGGATGTTGAATACTTTTTCATGTGTCCGTTGGCCATTTGGATGTCTTCTTTGCAGGAATGTCTGTTCATGTCTTCTGCCCATTTCTTGATTGGATTGTTTGTTCTTTGAGTGTTAAGTTTGATAAGTTCTTTATAGATTTTGGATGCTAGCCCTTTATCTGATATATCATTGGCAAGTATCTTCTCCCATTCTGTTGGTTGTCTTTTGGTTTTGTTGACTATTTATTTTGCTGTGCAAAAACTTTTGACCTTGATGAAGTCCCAATAGTTCATTTTTTCCTTGCTTTGATGATGTTTCTAGGAAGAGGTTGCTGTGGCTGAGGCCAAAGAGTTTGCTGCCTGTGTTCTCCTCAAGCATTTTGATGGATTCCTATCTCACATTGAGGTCTTTCATCCATTTTGAGTGTATTTTTGTGTGTGGTATAAGGAAATGGTCCAGTTTCACTCTTCTGCATATCCAATTTTCCCAACACCATTTGTTGAAGAGACTGTCTTTTTTCCATTGGACATTCTTTCCTGCTTTGTCAAAGATGAGTTGATCATATTGTTGAGGGTCTATTTCTGGGCTCTCTATTCTGTTCCATTGATCTGTGTGTCTGTTTTTGTTCCAGTACCATACTGTCTTTATGATTACAACTTTGTAAAGAGATTGAAGTTTGGAATTCTGATGCTACCAACTTTGGTCATCATTTTCAACATTCCTCCAGCTGTTCAGGGTCTTTTCTGGTTCCATATAAATTTTAGGATTATTTGTTCCATTTCTTTGGGAAAAATTGATGGTATTTTGCTAGGGATTTAATTAAATGTGTAGATTGCTCTAGGTAGCATAGACATTTTCACAATATTTGTTCTTCCAATCCATGAGCATGGATTGTTTTTCCATTTCTTTGTGTCTTCCTCAATTTCTTCCATGAGTACTTTAAAGTTTTCTGAGTATGGATTCTTTGGCTCTTCGGTTAGGTTTATTCCTAGGTATCTTATGGTTTTGGTGCAATTGTAAATAGGATTGACTCCTAAATTTCTTTCTTCTGTCTTGTTGCTGGTGTATAGAAATATAACTGATTTCTGTGCATTGATTTTATATCTTGACACTTTACTGAATTCTTCTATGAGTTCTAACAGTTTTGGAGTGGAGTCTTTTGGATTTTCCATGTAAAGGATCATTATAATCTGCAAAGAGTGAGAGTTTGACTTCTTTCTTGCTGATTTGAGTACCATTTATTTCCTTTTGTTGTTTAAATGCTGTGGCTAGGACTTCTAGTACTGTGTTGAATAGCAGTGGTTATAGTGGACAGCCCATCCGTGTTCCTGACCTTTGGGTAAATCCTCTCAGTTTTTCCCCATTGATAAATAAAATTCGCTGTGGGCTTTTCACAGATGGCTTTTATGATACTGAGGTATGTATCCACTATGCTTACACTGTGAAGAGTCTTGATTAGGAAAGGATATTTTACTTTGTCAGAGGCTTTTTCAGCAGCTATTGTTGGGAGCCACCCGGGTCTCACAAGCTGACAGGGTCACCCTGGGGAAGATGGCAGTAGAAGCACAGCTCCTGCCTCACGGGAAAACTCACTGACTTCTGTAAATCTCAGTGAGAAGGTAGCAGTAGAAGCACATCAACAGCCACCATAAAATAACCCCACTAGGCCTGACGTGGTCACAGCGAGGAAAGGGCAGTCTGAGCTCCTGCTGATGGGGCAGAACTGGCATCTCCTCTTTTTACTAATTGGTCTTTATCCTAAAAGCAGAAGCACATTACTCTTTAAAAAAAAAAAAGATTTTATTTATTTGACAGAAAGATCACAAGCAGGCAGAGAGGCAGGCAAAAAGAGAGGAGAAAGCAGGCTCCCTGCTGCGCAGAGAGCCCGATGCAGGTCATGATCCCAGGACCCAATGTAGGTCATGATCCCAGGACCCTGAGATCATGACCTGAGTCAAAGGCAGAGGTTTTAACCCACTGAGCCACGCAGGCTCTCCAAAGCACGTTACTGCTCTAAACCAAACTGAACTCCTTTACGGTCCTTAAGAGTGTACTTTTTGTACTTTCCTTTTAAATTTCCTGCAGCACTATGGAGGAGATTGTCAAGGTTCTAGAATGGTTAAATAAAAGGCTTAAAATAATAAAACTGTACTAACCAGAACATTGCCATGCACACAAAGGATCCATAAATAAAGAGTTCTGCACCCAGTCATAGAAAAGAAGCTTGAGCAAGTGCTTTTACCTTTGCAAAATAAGTTATCTTTGTCCTTGATGCCAGACAGACTAACTTTTGGTTATCATATTAATAATGTAGCTAAAACTTTGTACACAACTCATCTAAACCTTTCAGTTGCTTTATTGTTCTTAAGACCTGTTTAAAAAACACCATATCATTAGTCTACCCTTTATCATCTAGGCACCAAATGTAAAAAAATTGTAGAAAAACTTACTGAATAACATGTCCTTGGTTTGGTTGAAGGAGTTAACTCTAAATGGTAGGTATGTGCACCTGAGAAAACATGTTTTACTGATTAGAGCACTATATTTCACAAAAGTACTATGCTTCTCTAACAAAGACACTGTGCAATCAAAAGTCATTCTCTGTAAAGAAAGTTTTCCTTCATGAGAATCTTTAACTTGTTGCCTATAAATAAAGACACTAAAAGCCTGCAAGTCAAAGATGCCTGGCAGGTGATCACAAAGGAATCATCGGGGCTCTCGCATTCACCGACACCATCCTTCCTTCAGGGACTTCTGGTTCAACCAGAGCTGGCTTCTGGCAATCTAGTAAGAGTATCCTATTGTTCTTGTTTTTTCTTTTATTACTGTACTGTATCACATTGATTGATTTGCAGATGTCTAATCAGCCTTGCAGCCCAGGAATAAATCCCATGACCATCCTTTTACTGTACTTTTGGATCCTATTGGCTAGTATTTTGGTGAGAATTTTTCGATCTGTTTGGTCATCAAGGACATTGGTCTGTAATTCTCCTTTTTGATGGGGTCTTTGGTTTTGGGATCATGATAATGCTGGCCTCATAAAATGAGTTTGGAAATTTTCCTTCCATTTCTAATTTTTGGAACAGTTTTAGGAGAATAGTTATTAGTTCTCCTTTAAATGTTTGGTAGTATTTCCCTGGGAAGCCGTCTGGCCCTGGGCTCTTATTTGTGGAGAGGTTTTTGATTGTTTTGATTGAAACAATCGCTTCACTGGTTATGGGTCTGTTCAGGTTTTCTATTTCTTCCTGGTTCAGTTTTGGTAGTTTATATGTCTCTAGGAATGCATTCATTTCTTTCAGATTGTCAAATTTGCAGGTGTAGAGTTGTTCATAATATGTTCTTATAATTGTTTGTATTTCTTTGGTGTTGGTTGTGATCTCACCTCTTTCATTCATGACGCTCTTAATTTGGGTCCTTTATTTTTTCTTTTTGATAAGTCTGGCCAGGGGTTTATAAGTCTTGTTAATTCTTTCAAAGAACCAGCTCTTAGTTTCATTGATTTGTCCTACTGTTCTTTTGGTTTCTATTTCATTGATTTCTGCTCTGATCTTTATTATTTCTCTTTTTATTTAATTTTAATTTTTATTTTTCTTAGTGTTCCAAGATTCATTCCCCATTCTCCACACCCAGTGCCCCATGAAATAGGTGCCCTCAGTACCCACCACCAGGCTCTCCCATCCCCCCACCCCCTTTCCTCCAAGTCTCTCAGTTTTTTTCTGTCTCCAAAGTC
The DNA here is from genome assembly GCA_004023965.1 of Spilogale gracilis. NCBI lineage: Eukaryota > Metazoa > Chordata > Mammalia > Carnivora > Mephitidae > Spilogale > Spilogale gracilis. Next base: position 30,848 of record PITA01019806.1, read on the forward strand.
TCTCTTGTTTTGTTTCTCTCCCTGAATTACCCTACTTCCCATTTACTTTTCTTCTCCTACTGTCTTCTATATTACCCCTTATGCACCATAAGTAAGTGAAACCATGTGATACTTGACTTTCTCTACTTGGCTTATTTCACTCAGCATAATCTCTTCCAGTTCAGTCCAGGTTGCTACAAAAGTTGGATATTCATCCTTTCTAATGGAGGCGTAGTATTCCATTGTATATATGTACCACATCTTCTTTATCCATTCATCTGTTGATGGGCACCTTGGCTCTTTCCACAGTTTGGTGATTGTGCCCATTGCTGCAATGAACATTGGGGTACATATGGCCCTTCTTTTCACTACGTCTGTATCTTTGGGGTAAATGCCCAGTAGTGCAATTGCAGGGTCATAGGGTAGCTCTATTTTTGATATTTTAAGGAATATCCACACTGTTTTCCAAAGCAGCTGTACCAGCTTGCATTCCCACCAACAGTGTAAGAGAGTTCCCCTTTCTCTGCAGCCTCTCCAACACTTGTTATTTCCTGACTTGTTAATTTTGGCCATTCTGACTGGTGTAAGGTGGTATCTCAGTGTGGTTTTGTTTGAATTTCCCTGATATCTAGTAATGATGAACATTTTTTTATGTGTCTGTTAGCTGGTTGTATATCTTCTATGGAGAAGTGCCTCTTTGTGTCTCTTGCCCATTTTTTGATGCATTCATCTCTCTTCTTTTTTAAAAAATATTTTATTTATTTGTTTGACAGAGAGAAATGAGAAACACAGTTAGAGAGGGAACACAAACAGGCAGAGTGAGAGAGAAGCAGGTTTCCCACCGACAGGGAGCCCAATGTGGGACTGGATCCTGGGACTCCAGGATCATGACCTAAGCCAAAGGCAGACGCTCAAAGACTGAGCCATCCAGGCACCCCTATTATTTCTCTTCTCCTGCTGGGTTTAGGGTCTCTTTGGTGTTCTTTTCTTCAGCTTCTTTAGGTGTAAGGTTAGGTCATGTACTTGAGACCATTCTTGTTTCATAAAAAAGGCTTGTATTGCCTTATACTTTTCTCTCAGGACTGCCTTTGCTGTATCCCAAAGATTTTGAGTAGTTATGTTTTCATTTTCATCTGTTTTCATGAATTTTTAAAAAATTCTTTAATTTCCTAGTTGACCCATTTATTCTTTTTTTTTTTTAAAGATTTTATTTATTTATTTGACAGAGAAAAACACAGCTAGAGAGGGGACAAAAGCAGAGGGACAAAGAGAGGGAGAAGCCGGCTTCCTGCCGAGCAGAAAGCTCGATGTGGGGCTCAATCCCGGGTCTCTAGGACCATGACCTGAGCTGAAGGCGGTCGCTTAACCAACTGAGCCACCCAGGTGCCCCTCATTCATTCTTTAGTAGGATACTCTTCAGCCTCCATGTATTTGAGTTCTTTCTAACTTTCCTCTTGTGGTTGAGTTTCAAAGTACTGTGGTCTGAAGATATGCAGGGAATGATCCCAATCTTCTGATACCAGTTGAGACCTGTTTTATGACTCAGGATGTGATCTATTCTAAAGAATGTTCCATGTGAACTACAGAAGAATGTATTCTGTGGCTTTAGGGTGGAATGTTCTGAATATATCTGTAATATCCATCTGGACCAATTTTTCATTTAAAGCCTTTTATTTCTTTGCTGATTTTTTGATTAGATGATCTGTTTTAGTGAGGGGGCCTTAAAGTCTCCTAGTATTATGGTATTATTATTGATGTGTTTCTTTGATTTAGTTATTAATTGGTTTATATAATTAGCTGCTCCCATGTTAGGGGCATAGATATTTAAAATTATTAGATCTGCTTGTTGGACAGACCCTTTTAGTATGATACAGTGTCATTCTTCATCTCTTATTCGAGTCTTTGGCTTAAAATCTAATTTGTCTGATATAAGGATTGCCATCCCAGTTTTCTTTTGATGTCCATTAGCATGGTCAACTGTTTTCCACCCCCTCATTGGATCTAAAAGGAATTTCTTGGAGACAGCATATCAATGGGTCTTGTTTTTTGTTTTGTTTATTTATTTTTTTTATTCATTTTGATACTCTGTTTCTTTTCATTGGGGCATTTAGCCCATTTACATTCAAGCTAACTATTGAAAGATATAAATTTAGTGACATTGTATTGCCTGTAAGTTGACCGTTACTGTATATTTTTTTCTATTCCTCTCTGGTCTGTTACTTTTAGGCTCTCTCCTTGCTTAGAGGACCCCTTTCAATATTTCCTATAGGGCTGGTTGGTGTTACAAATTCTTTTGTTTGTTCCAGAAGCTTTTTATCTCTCCTTCAATTTTCTTTTTTTTTTATTGTTCCTTAATTTTTTTTCCCAGTGTTCCAAGATTCATTCCCTATTCCCCACACCCAGTACTCCACGTCTCCTTCAATTTTCAATTACAGCCTAGCTGGATATAGTATTCTTGGCTGCATATTTTTCTCACTTATTGCTCTGAATATATCATGCCAGTCCTTTCTGGCCTGTCAGGTCTCTGGATGGGTCTGCTGCCCATGTAATATTTCTGCCATTCTATGTTTCAGACCTCTTCTCCTGGGCTGCTTTCAGGATTTTCTCTTTGTTGCTGAGACTTCTAAGTTTTACTATTAGATGATGGAGTGTGGACCTATTTTTATTGATTTTTGAGTGGGGTTCTCTGTGCCTCCTAGAATTTAATTCTTGTTCACTTTGCCAAATTAGGGAAATTCTCTGCTATAATTTGCTCCAACATACCTTCTGCCCCCCCTCTTTTTCTGGGATCCCAATTCTAGTATTGTTTCATCTTCTGGTATCACTTATCTCTTGAATTCTCCCTTCATGGTCCAGTAGTTATTTGTCTGTCTCTTTCTAAGCTTCTTTATTTTCCATCATTTTCTCTTCTATATCACTAATTCTCTCTTCTGCCTCATTTATCCTAGCAGTAAGACCCTCCATCTTTGATTGCTCCTCATTCATAGCTTTTTTGATTTCCACTGGTTCAATTATAGTTCTTCTATAGCTTCAGAAAGGGATTTTATTTCTCCAGTAAGGGATTCTCTAATATCTTCCATGCTTTTTTTGAGCCCAGCTAGCATCTTCATAATCATCATTCAGAACTCCAGTTCTGACATGCTACTAATGTCCCTATTGATTAGGTCCCTGGTCATCGGTTCTTCCCTCTTGATCTTTATTTTGAGGTGAGTTTTTCTGCCTTGTCATTTTATCCAGATAAGAATAGATGAATGAGAGAACAAAATACTAAAAGGGTAGCAATGACCCCATAAAAATATACAGTAACTGGGATGCTTGAATGGCTCAGTGTTAAGCCTCTGCCTTTAGCTCAGGTTATGATCCTGGAGTCCTGGGATTGAGCCTTCACTGGGCTGTCTGCTTGGCGGGAAGCCTACTTCTCCCTCTCTCACTCCAGATGCTTTTGTTTCCTCTCTGGCTGTGTTTTTCTCTGTTAAATAAATAAAATCTTTTAAAAAATTAAAAAAAATACACTAACCAAAATCAGAAGAGACCCAAAATTGGGGGGAGAAAAAAGGGAGAAAAAGTCTGTATCTATCTATATTTATCTGTCTCTCTATATATACACTATTAGGCTGGTGAATAGAAGAGAGCCAAACAGTTGATTTTGGGTGTATTTTGGTCTGCTAGAAGGAACTGCCTCCTAAGATTTTAAAGAAAGGAAAACTGGTATATGTACAAAAATAAGGGTTTGCACAATGAAAGGATGGACTTTGACTATAAAGATGAAAATTTAAAAAGATTATAAAAAATTGATAAGAAGTTGGTTGAAAAAGGAAAAAAAAGAGCAAAGAATGTAATGAGACTGGGGACTAGAACAAAGCCATGTACTAGATTTAGGGTATATTTTTATCTATTAGAAGAAACTGTATCTCAAAACTTTAAAGAAAGAAAACCTATATGTATACAAAAAATAATTTAAATACAATGAAGGGATAGAATATGTCTAGAACAATGAAAATTAAAGCACATTTTTAAAAAAGGTATTAATAAGATAAAATAGTTAAAAAACATTAAAATAGGAAATAGGAAAAATTAAAAAAATAGAATAAGAAAAAATAAAATAAAATAATTAACTTTGAAAGAGTAAGGAATCATGGGGAAAAAAGCCATGAATTCTATGTGGCACGTTCCCCTAACTTTGGAGATCTGCAGTCTCATTCACTCGGTCTTGGCTAGATATTCTCACTGATATTCTGAGGGAGGGGCTTATTGTATTGATTCTCAAATGTCTTCTTTTTTTTTTTCTTTTTCTGAAGGCTCCATTTATTTATTTGACAGAGAGAAACACAGCCAGAGAAGAAACACAAGCAGGGGTAGTGAGAGAGAGAAAAGCAGATCTCCTGCCAGACAGGGAGTCTGATGCTGGGCTTGATCTTGGCACTCCAGGATCATGACCCAAGCCGAAGGCACATGCCCAAGGACTGGGTCACCCAGGTGCAGAATTCTCAAATGTCTTTGCCCTAGGTGGCACTGCTCCACCCTTGCCAGGGGCCAGGCTAAGCAATCTGCTCAGGAGCTTTTGTTCCTGAATCTGTACAGCTTTAGAGGGTGGGAATGAAGATGGCGCCTCTCAGTCTCTGGCTCAGAGGAGCTGAGGGCTGGGGACCCCACTCCTCAGTGCGTCCCCAGAGAAAAGTGGTCAATTGCTCCCATTTCCTCTACTCCAGCTGTACTCCATGCTCACCCAGCCTGTGATCGAGTGTTTCTCACTCTGGTGCATGGCCCTGTTTGGAGTCTCCAAACCTAGCAGATTTCTACAGTGTTCTGCTGCAACATTCCTCCTGGTGGAGGAAGGAGAAGGTCTCCCGGGATCTGCCACTTGGGTCCCAGCTCAAAGAGCAGTGGCCTGAGTGTGCCTCAGATCACAGTTTAAGGTAAGCCGGAGCTGAGAGCCCCCTCCTTGGCTCCATCTCTACCCCCGGCCTTCCCATTCCAATACCTGGGAGCTCTGCCATGCTCAGGCACCCCAGTCCTTCTGTGACCCTGCGGGTCCTGGGACCACACTGTCCCAGAGAGGGTTCTACCCCTCACTTAGCCTCTGGGGTGATTTCCCTTAGTGGAACAGACTTCTAAAAGTTCCAATTTTATGCACTGCTGCACTGCTGCCTCAGCCCCTCCCCCCTGCTATCTATCTTCCCAAATGTTGCCTCCGATTTACTTCTTGGTCTCCGATTCACTTCTTGGTATGTCCCGCCTTTCCGAAAGTGGTCACTTTTATGTTCCTAGAATTGCCATTCTTCTTCTCTTCCATTTCCTGCTGAGTCTGTGGGTGTTCATAGTGGTTTGATAACCATCTAGCTGAACTCCTGGGACCTGATGATATCTCGGTCTCCTACTCCTCCACCATCTTGTTCTTCCTCACAATTTTAGGTTTTTCATGTAGGTTTTTGATATCATACCAGAAACATTTGTTGCAAAGATTGTTATTTGTCCATTGAATTGTTTTGGCATCCTTGTCAAACATTGATACCTATATGGGTTTATGGACTTTCAGTTCTATGCCACTGACTTATAGGTCTATTCTTATGTACTGTTCACTTGTGATTACTGTATTATTATGAAATAGAGAAGTGTGATTTTTATTTCATTCTTTTTCAAGATTGTTTTCGCTATTCTGGGTTATCTTTAGTAGATCCTGTCTCTTTGGTGTTGTATCTGTAAGCCATCACTATACCCAAGGTCATTTAGGTTTTTTTTCTCTGTTATCTTCTAGGAGTTTTATCATTTCGCTTTTTCCCTGTGGGTCTGTGTTCCATTTTGAGTTAATATTTATAAAGGGTGTAAAGTCTGTATCTAGATTATTATTTTTTCTC
>PITA01019807.1:0-36339 GCA_004023965.1 Spilogale gracilis
TGGAAGAGATTATGCTGAGTGAAATAAGCCAAGAAGAGAAAGTCAAGTATCACATGGTTTCACTTACTTGCGGTGCATGAGGGGTAAACTGGAGGACAGTGGGAGAAGGAAAGTAAATGGGAACTAGGGTAATCTAGGGAGGGAAACGAAACAACAGAGACTTTGGACACAGAAACAAACTGAGGGACTTGGAGGGAGGCGGGTGGAGGGATGGGAGAGCCTGGTGGTGGGTACTGGGGACACCTAAAGCGTGGAGTACTGGGTGTGGGGAATGGGGAATGAATCTTGGAACACTGGAAAAAAAATTTTAGTGACATTAAAAAAAAAAAAGATGTATATGGAGTGTGTTCATTGGCAACAATAGAATATGTACCATTGACTTGGATAATACTCTAGGGTATAGCCAGTTCTCCCATTTTATGCTTCTCTTTATGTGTTTTCTTATGCTTCTTTTTTGCTTTTAAGAGGGATTCATCTTTACCTCTCTTTTTCCTCTGCAGCAGAAGCTTCTAAATCTAAAAATAAATATCAAGAAAAAAAGACATAAGTTAAATAAGAAAACTTTAATCCTTAAAGTTGTAAATATATTCGTTTTCTTTGGAAACTTCTGAAGCTTACTTTTTAATGTTGTCTTTGAGTAATTTTCCTTACCTTTGATCTGGGAATCAGATAGCCTGTTCTGCAGATATACTTCTCTTCCTCCTTCCCATTCTGACTAAAGGTTCTGGACCTACCTCAGTAGCTTTTGCTGCTTGTTTTTTAACGTGGTATATTTATAAAAACAACATTGCCACATTTCCCAAAGACTGTTTCAATCTAGTTGTGATTAACACTTTGGAGAAATAATTCCTGTGATAAATTAGAAGCAGTATTAAATGTGTAGGGATTAAATGTGTATATATTTATAATATATATATATTTATAATATATATATATATTTCCTGGAACAGTAAAAGGGAGTCATAAGATAGGGAGTTGGATTTGTCATTATCCTTATCCAAAGTCCCTTACTTTTCTCCACTATCAAAATCTTTTCAAAGCCTAAACTTACCCTCTTTAAGACATTATAGCCAAAAGTAACCTCTCCTCTACAGTACTTTCATAATAATATACATCATGTTATTTATTATACATTGTTAAGCATACATAGTCATAAAATGGGAACCTTAAGCAATCAGCCAGTATAATGTATGACACATAGTGAGCATTAATGAATGATAGATCCTTCCTTTCCTGAGACTGTTATTAGAATTCCATTCCTTAGGTACTAAAAAGAGAATGATGATTTTTAGTCCACAAGTGATTTGATCACAGCACTGATTTACAAAGATTAATATGTCTGTAAGTTGCAGGATGGAATGGGGATGCCTACGGACGAAGATAAGAGTTAGAGAGTTAGTTCAATATTCATATCTCATTTAATACTTTACAATTCATGTTTGGGGAAGAATGTGGTAGAGTGGAAAGAACTTAGGCCTTACAGCTAGGTCCTCTGATAAGTGTAAATAAAGCCATCACAGTCTAGCAGTTCAGAATTTTTCTGGTGGCAGCAGAGAATTTCTAGTTGCATGTTTATTCTCTGTTCTCCTTCCCCACTGTCATTTTGCAAATAGTTACACATACAGGGTCAGAAGATGCAAATAAGTTATACTTGTAAATATATATGGGAATTAATAAATCTAGGAACTTACTGGGTACTTTATGTTCTAAGTTTGTTTTGTTTTTAAGATTTTATTTATTTGACAGAGAAAAACACAGATAGAGAGGGAACCCCAGCAGAAGGAGTGAGAGAGGGAGAAGCAAGCTTCCTGCAGAGCAGGAAGCCCGATGCGGGGCTGGATCCTGATCCCGCGTCTCCAGGATCATGACCTGAGCCAAAGGCAGACGATTAAAACTAAGCCACCCAGCCTCTAAGTCTTTTATGTACATTATTTCGTCTGATTTTTCATAGTAACTCTGGTAAGTGATCCTGTTTCTATTTAACAGATTAGAATAATGAAACTCAGAGGCTAAGTCATTCATTACTCATAAGAGGCAAAAGGAAAAGGTGGGTGGGGAGTGGAGTGGGTTTCTGCAAAACAAGTCTACCGAATTTAGTATTTTACTTTTTCATTCTACCACTGCTGCAGTGGGATAGCTGAATATATACACTCATTTCTGTCACATGTTCACGTGAAGGGTGGGAAAGGCAAGTGTAGTATCCACAGATGATCAGCATATATCCATTTGGGCCTCAATTTTTTGCCCAAAGCTTCTCAGACTTTGTTGAACCTTTAGATCACCTAGGGATCTTATTAAAGTGAAGGTTCTTGTTCAGTAGATAGGATAGGACCTGGAATTTTCCTTTCGAACTGCTGAGGAAATGCTGATGTTGAGCTTGCACCTTTGGCATACAGGTGCAGAATTTTTATTTTTGTCCTAGGTATGTAATTATAGAAAGTTGCAGTTGTATACACACTATTTTTGTTCTGTGCTTTTTTATACTTATTTTTTTATCCTTATTCCCTGTATAATTTTCATAATTATTTTTTAATTACTATATAAACTGTAGAGATATTGTAACATTATTAAGGATTTACATCTATTTTTAGTTATTTGGCCATTCTAGGTAATGCTGCATTGAATTCTTCTGGGCATCTAGCTTTTTGCTGTTTAATTATTTCCCTAAGATAAATTCCTAGGAGTAATTAATTACTCCTAGTATTCTTACTCCTATTCAAGGAGTAATTAATTACTCCTAGTATTCTTACTCCTATTCAAGGAGTAAGAATAACTTTCTTTATAATGGGTACAAAGTTTCAGTTTTGCAGGATGAAAAGAGTTCTGGAGTTTGTTGCACAATGATGTGAATGTAATGTCACTTAACTATACACTTAAATATGGTTAAGATGGCAAATTTTATTCTGTGTGTATTTTGCCACCATTAAAAACGTTTTAAAATAAGAAGAGAATTATTCCCTCCCCCCAAAAAGAACATCTTTACATGTTGTTGGCTAATAAATCATTGGGCCTTTTAGAAGCAATGACCAAATTACAGTGCCACCAACATGTTACCTCTCTTGTAATGGTATTCACTGTCTCAAGGTTTCTTGTGTTTTTTGCTAAATGGTCTAAAATGATTATTTAAGGTTGCCTTAATTTGCATTTTATTTCTAGCCTGGCTTAAATATAAACATTTGCTTTTATGGATTTCTTTTTTTTTTTTACTGTATTTTTCTCTTAGGTGAAGCATAATATTTATGTCATTGGCCCTTATTTCTTTCTGTTGGAACCTTGATCATTTTCTTTAGATTTAATAAGAGCCCTTTCCATAGTATGTTATAATATTTTTAGTAGCTATTTCTTCTAGTCTTTGTTGTGTTTTTTTTTTTAAAGACTTTATTTATTTATTTGACAGAGAGAAACACAGCCAGAGAGAGAACACAAGCAGGGGGAGTGAGAGAGGGAGAAGCAGGCCTCCCACCGAGCAGGGAGCCCGATGTGGGACTCGATCCTGGGTCTCCAGGATCATGACCTGAGCCGAAGGCAGTCGCCCAACCAACTGAGCCACCCAGGCGCCCCCTTTGTTGTGTTTTTAATTCATGTTTAAGAAATGAGTAATATTATGATTTTACATCCTACAGGTAAACTATGGAAAAGTTTATAATGACAGCAGAAAAGGATTGAAATTCACTGTCTCCTGTGGCTGCAGTTCAGAATTCGTTTTTGTACCATATGGTAGCACCATTGCTGTTTATACAATTTACTCAGGAGAACAGATAACTATGCTTAAGGGACATTATAAAAGTGTTGACTGCTGTGTATTCCAGTCTAATTTCCAGGTAAGAATGATCCTTAAGGGAATTTAAAATGTTCAGGTAGCTAGCTTGCCAGTTTGGTTGTATATAAAAGAGTAAATTATGATTTCAGTCTGAGGAATTACACTTGTAATCCACATGTGAGGTAGGGTTTCATTAATAGAGGATTATACAGGATAAAGTTTTAGATAGTATAGGATGTTTGTATGAATCAATATAATACTGTGAAACTTGAATGAGATAAATTCTTCTGAATATGAGCTCCATTTATTTACCAGATGAAAATCTCTACCAAATTAAAATAATGTCTTGCAGTCAGTCTTTTGGGGAAAGATGTAATACTGTGTCTCATCTCAAAATACAGTTTTTGTATCTTGATTTATATATGTGTGAGTCTATCTCAGATTTTATTTCTTCTTTATTTCCTGTCAGCGGCTAATCAGTTTACTTTTGAGTTGATGCAGCTTACATGATTCCTTAAATACCTATGGCTTTTGTTTGTTTAACATCCTGACCTTTCTTTTTCATCTTACCAACAGAGCAGATTATTTTTTTCAGGTAATATTAGCACAAATTACCTCATGTGTTCCTTTTTTTATTTGACAGAGAGAAACACAGCTAGAGAGGGAACATAAGCAGGAGGAGTGAGAGAGGAAGAAGCAAGCTTCCCACCGAGCAGGGAGCCCGATGCAGGGCTCCATCCTGGGACTCCAGGATTATGACCTGAGCAGTCACTTAATGACTTAGCCACCCACGCCCCCCTCATCTGTTCCTTTAAATGAGTCTCCAATATAGCAAGATTGTTGGTATTTTGTGTATTTCGTAGGTAAAGAAAAAGAGGCTCATAAGAGTTAAATACTGGGGCGCCTGGGTGGCTCAGAGAGTTAAGCCTCTGCCTTCGACTCAGGTCATGATCTCAGAGTCCTGGGATCGAGTGCCACATTGGGCTCTATGCTCAGCAGGGAGCCTGCTTCCTCTTCTCTCTCTGCCTGCCTCTCTGCCTATTTGTGATCTCTCTGTCAAATAAATAAATAAAATCTTTAAAAAAAAAAAGAGTTAAATACTGATAGGATAAAAACTATGGCTTATTAGAGCTAGGAAAAACTTCATCACCTGGTGAAGTTCTTAATCATTTATTCATTAATGCTAATTACTTAATTTGCACCCGATACTACAGTAAGATATACAGTGCTTATTTTTCAGCCAGCACACATCTGTGTGGCAGTAGGTATTATTAAAATATTCAAATACATATTTTACTTTTTGTTAAATAGCTATTGCACTAAGCCCCCCTAAGAGACCTCTAGCTTCACCTTCTTTCCTGAGGCCTCCAAGTTTACACCTCAACCCAGGGCCTAAGAGGGACCGTCAGAATCCTGCTCCCACTCTGTGGCTGTTGTGTCTGCTGATTGGTCAGTATCCTGATGTACTGGTTGTTAAATATTTTTAGTATTGCTTCTGGAAGAAGAAGACTAAACCGCCAGAGAAGTGACATACCTTGCCTCAAACCTGCAAGTTGTGATTCATAGTGTGATTATCTATTCAAAGAAATTCTTGGGATACTGTACCTCTTTTTTTAAGCCAAGTCACTCAGAGACACATCCAGGATTTTAAACCAGATATCCTGACTATAAATTATTGCTTTCTACCAAATGAGACTTCCTAACACGTGTGCTTAGAATAGATTAAAAGTGTGCCAAGATACTGATTCCTATCAGCCCCTGGAATAGCCAAGACAAGCCAGTCACAGCCAGAAACCTGGACCAGTTGCCTCCTGACTAATCCCATTTCCCTGGGTGCTACATACAAAGACTTGAATCACTGCACTGCATCAGAGAGCGTCCAGCTCTTACCCCCATTATATCCATTATGATTTTTGAAAAGGAGAATAATTCTAAGTCTCAAAAGCAAAAAGGGTAGTACTTTGCATCCACTTAGCAGTAGAACCCTTTTCCAAATTAAATATTACACAGAATTCACAATCTGAAAACAAATTGATAGTTATAGTAGTTCTATCATAACCATAAAAATCTAACAAGATACACCTAACATCGAAATAAAAAATGGTAATACTGGGTTGTAACACATTGACTAAAATAAGGATCCATGCATCCCTTCAGTTGTATAAGTAAGTAAACTAATAAATTGGAAGTCAATGAGGAGTGGGATATCTACATAGTCCCAGAGTACCTCCCTATAAAATATTAATTACAAAGGTAAAATGTGTAATTTTACCTTGAAGCCTGGCATATGTCACCTTAATCAAATGATCAAAGTTAATATCCCAATTACATGATATTCCTTCAGTGATAGTCCTGGAAAAGATGCATCACCTCAGTTTAATCATGAGGAAACAAGAAAATTTGAAGGGCATTCTACAAAATAATTAGTGTGTACCTTCAAAACTGTAAAGGACAGGAAGGCCAAGGGCAGACTGAAGAACAGTTCCAGATTGAAGGACAGTTAAGAGACATGACAACTAAGTGCATCATGTGAGTTTAACCTGGAACCTTTTGCTATAAAGGACATTTATTCAGACAATTGGTGAAGCTTGAATGGAATCTAAGAATTATATTCACAATTATAAAATTCACAATAAGATATCATTGTGAATTTTTTGATTTTGTTGGATGCACAGTAATTGTATGAGACTGTCCTTATTCAAAGGAAATGTCCAGTCAGCCATTCAAGAGTGACAGGACTCGTGTTGTCAACTTAGTCTTTTATGTTGAGATTTTTATTTTTAATCTAATTTCCCAAATGAAGACCTAAACATATCCCAAAAACTTTAACACTCAATTGAAATCCCTCCATTTACCAGTTCTTTTTACTCATTCTAATTTAAGTGCTCCCTCTTTCTTGAACATCTACAGAATTTCCTTTGTCTCCATCAGTGTGGCAATACTTAACTACAAACAAATTGCCTTGTAAGCATATCTGACCAAGTTGTCCTGGAGGTGTGTGTGTGTGTGTGTGTGTGTGTGTGTGTGTGTGTGTGTGCATGCACATGCATGCGTGTCTGTATTCTCAGGAAATTAAATTGCTCGAGGGCACTGAACATTTTGAAAATATCAGGGGCGCCTGGGTGGCTCAGTTGGTTGGGCGACTGCCTTCGGCTCAGTCATGATCCAGGAGACCCAGGATCGAGTCCCACATCTGGCTCCCTGCTCGGCAGGAGGCCTGCTTCTCCCTCTCTCACTCCCCCTGCTTGTGTTCCCTCTCTGGCTGTGTTTCTCTCTGTCAAATAAATAAAATCTTTAAAAAAAAAAAAAAGAAAAGAAGGTATCTTTGCATCATCCACATTAGTGTAACTGTATATTCAGGGTTAAACAATATGGTCTAGAATTTTATTCCCTTCAGGAAGTTTGATGATATATAACTAAATCAAGCTTACTTTAATATTTTTACATGTACATGTTCTTTTATTTATTTTTTTTAAAGATTTTATTTATTTATTTATGTGTCAGAGAGAGAGAGCGTGAGAGAGCAAGCAGTCACAAGCTGGGGGAGCATCAGGCAGAGGGAGAAGCAAGCTCCCCACTGAGCAGGGAGCTGTATGTGGGACTCAGTCCCAGGACCCCAGGATCATGACCTGAGCTGAAGGCAGCTGCTTAACCTTAATACCCAGCTGTCCCACATCTATATTTCCTATGAATAACTTTATAATCTTAATTTCCCTTTATCTAGAACCTATTTCTTTAGAAAAATACTAATTGTACCATACTTCAAACTTTTTATGATGAACAGTATTGAAAATAAATAATTGTATAACAGAGCAAGAAAAAACTTCACTATTAGAAATGTTTGGGGGCACTTGGGTGGCTCAGTCGATTAAGCATCTGATTCTTCATCTCCGCTCAGGTCTTGATCTGAGGGTTGTGAGCCTTATGTTGAACATGTTGAAAAATAAAAATGTTTGTATAGAAATATAGAAATAAATTTGTGTGGACAAAAAACCCCTTAGTCATTCATGGTTTTATAGGTGTTTATCATTTTGCTGTTTTTTTATTTTTAGAAAAAATGTTTGACATATTTTACATCTTGCTTTTTTCCTTCACGCGATGACTCTGGCTCATATCCTTCTCTTTTCTCTTGACATTGAGTATTTTCCAGTGTCATTAAACACTCTTAAAAAGCAAATTTAATCATTATATGACATCCCACACTATGAATGCAATATATATGTAAACTTATGTACAAATCATCACCCTGCTTTTGGACAATTAGTTCCATGTTTTGTTATTTTAAATATAATACTGCTGATACCCTTGAATTTCATACATGTCCTTGGCATGACTTCTTAGAAACTCATACAAAAGCTCTTGACATGTATTGAGATTCTATTCTGCATAGATTATCCCAATTTATACCCTCTTTATATGAGTGTATCTACTTCACTGCGTCATAGGAATATTTTTAGTACAGACAACATAACATATTCCTTAAGTTTTGTTGGGGACAGAAATGAAAATTGTTCAGTTGTGAGTAAACAGCATATTCATAAGGTGTTGACGTAGACTGTGCATCAGCCCAAGCTTTCCCTCATTAAATAAACTTCTCACTAAGCATGGCATATGGATCTAAAAGCTCTTCTGTTGAATAAAAGCCAGTTGGGCAGCTGTGAGCTAAATAATATTTTTTGTAAAGCTCTGGCCTATTTTTGATAGAATTCGTAAGGTTTTTTTTACTGATGTCTTTCTTAAAACTCAGTTGTTGACAGAGGACAGATTTTTATTTCCATTTTTTTTCTTTTTCTACTCTGACACTTGAAATAAATGGATACCACAATTGATTAAAAAAAAAAAAAAAAGCCACTAGGTTGTTGAATCTTTCTGTAAAATTTTCAAGTTAGCAGCTCTGACATATCCTAATGATATTTTAAAATATAAAACAAAGCTTTACTGCCTCTTAAGCAAACAAAAGACATCAGCTCACTTTCTTTGAAGAGTAGAAATAGAATTAACCTAATTGAACTAACCTAAGAATTAGTCTTTTAAATGATGTAGTCATTTGAGATTGGCACCAGCTTTAAACTCACCCACAATCGCATCTTTATTTTCTGTGTTATAGGAACTTTATAGTGGTAGCAGAGACTGCAATATACTTGCTTGGGTACCATCCTTATATGAACCAGTTCCTGATGATGATGAGGTAAATATTATTTACAGAAATTTACAGTGACTTTTAAATCATAAAGAAAATAGTTGTATTTCACATGAGAAAGACTTTTTTTTAAGAATTTTTTTGAGGGAGAGACAGAGCACAGGCAGAGTGGGGCAGGGGGCAGCAGAGGGAGAGGGAGAAGCAGACTCCCCATTGAGCAGGGAGCCGGATGCAGGGCTCAATCCCAGGACCTGGAGATAATGACTTGAGCTGAAGGTGGACAGTTAATCATCTGAGTCATCTAGGCGACAGTTAATCATCTGAGCCATCTAGGCGCCCCATCAGAGAGACTTTTTAAAGCATGTCTAGCTGTTTCCAGATTGTGAAAATAGTTTGCCTCTTATAACACTTTTGGAAAATCCAGAAAAATATTGAAAGAACAACTGAAATTCTAAAGTTGAATTACTATTAACACTTTCGTTTACTTCATTCTTTTTCCTGTGCATATATGGTTGTTTAACAGTTATTATGCTTGGACACACAACTTGGCATCCTACTTTACTAACTTAATAATAAACCTTCTTCCCTGTCATTAATAACTATTTGTAAATTTGTTTTTAATAACATAGCATGCTGTCATTTATATATCACAATTTACTTAAATATTTACCTATTTGAAGATATTTCTTTTGATCACTATAAACAGTGTAACTATCTGTTTATAAATTATTTATATTTCTGATTGCTTATTTGGATAGAATCCTAGAAGCAGATATTATCTCTTGAGTTATCACGTATGACATTTTTAAGGTTTTTTAAGTCACACACTCGAATTTTACCAGTTTATACGCCTCTATCAGCTAGTCTCTTAGTGTGTGTCTTATTTTTTTTTTCAAGATTTTATTTATTAGAGAGCATGAGGAAGAGGGAGAGCATGAGCAGGTGGGGAGAGGCAGAAGGAGAGGGAGAGGCAGACTTCCTGCTGAGCAAGGAGCCCAATGTGGGACTCAAACCCAAGACCCTGTAATGAT
Source organism: Spilogale gracilis (assembly GCA_004023965.1). Classification (NCBI taxonomy): domain Eukaryota; kingdom Metazoa; phylum Chordata; class Mammalia; order Carnivora; family Mephitidae; genus Spilogale; species Spilogale gracilis. Next base: position 9,932 of record PITA01019807.1, read on the forward strand.
GACCTGAGCCAAAGGCAGCCACTTAACCAACTGAACCACCCAGGGACCCATGTTAGTGTCTGTCTTAGATATAAATTGATACAAATATGACCGATGACTATGGGAATAAAAACCCTGAAAAATATGGTAAAAAGGGACACGCGGGTGGCTCAGTCATTAAGCATCTGCCTTTGGCTCAAAACCCTGCATCAGGCTCCCTATTCGGCAGGGGGCCTGCTTCTCCCTCTCTCACTCCCCCTGCTTATGTTTCCTCTCTAGCTGTGTTAATGTCAGATGAATAAATAAAATCTTTTTTAAAAAAGTGTTAAAAAAAAAGATGAATAAGACATGCCCCCTGGTCTTAAGTAGTGGCCTCTGTATTTTTTTTTGCCTCAGTGTCACACTGTCTAAAGGAGCTATCTTGGGATGCCTGGTGGCTCAGTCGATTATATAGCCACCTTCGGCTCAGGTCATGATTCCAGGGTCCTGGGATCAAGTCCCAAATTGGGCTCCTTGCTCAGTGGGTAGCCTGCTTCTCCCTCTCCCCCTGCTGCTACTCTGCCTGCTTGTGCTCTTTTTCTCTCTGACAAATAAATAAATGAAATCTTTAAAAACAAATAAAGGTGCTTTCTTTCCCACCAAAGATTATTTTATTAAGCACTGTTAATCATCCCTATTTATCTTAATATCTAGGATATAAAAAGTCAAATGTCTAAAAACCAATATTTATGTATATAGTTTTTTAAAGTTGGAAATATAAATAATGCAGTTAGAAACACCTTGAGTTAATCTTACTCAAGTCTTGGTATAAAAAGAAAGCATCTTACATGGAGATGAAAAGTATTAGTAGAGCAAATTTAAAATTCTAAAATCATTTTCACATATTTTGTTCCTTTGTGAAAAAATGACTCTCCCAAACCACATGGAAATGAGTTTTTAGGGGCACCTGGGTGGCTCAGTTGGTTAAGCGACTGCCTTTGGCTCAGGTCATGATCCCAGAGACCCAGGATCGAGTCCCACATTGGGCTCCCTGCTCAGCAGGAAGCCTGCTTCTCCCTCTCTCACTCCCCCTGCTTGTGTTCCCTCTCTGGCTGTGTTTCTCTCTGTAAAATAAATAAAATCTTTTTTTTAAAAAAATGAGTTTTTATGGGGGTGGTTAATACCATTTAGCAGCTATTGACAAAATCTATTTCATACCTAGATTTGCAGCTGCTGTGGTTTACTGTAGTGTAAAGCCTGTAACTTCTTTTCTTTTGGCCCTAATCCAAATAAAAGAGAGAAAACACACATGATAAATATTCAAGCAGCTGGCCAACTGCCATATGAATATTTTCAGATTTCATCACATATCTAATTTATTTTATTATGGCTTTGATTAGTTTTGGTGTACAGCTGCTTTAAATAACTGAGTATTCTTCTGTAAAAAGCTTAGTATGGTCAAATACTTTGGCTCAGCCATTTATTTTGCATTATTTAATTACTGTGTCCTGCTGTTTAGGAATTACTGTATGCAATAAATCCAAGTTAAAACATTATTTTTAAAAAAAACACCCAAAACAAAAAAGACCACTTGAGGCTATGTTAGCAGTATAACAATCACTTAGCAAATAAAAACAATAAAAATAAATTAAAAGTAAATCTATGACTTACATATGGAGAAAGCATATTAGAAGAGAACTAGATTGCTTAATTTATAAAGATAGTCTGTGACTCTGATGTTTTATTTATACAACATAGTTATAGTGACAGTTTGAACTCCTCACCCAGAAGAATTTTTGCATATGGGAAACTAAACCAAACAAGTAGAAAAGGAAACGAAGATGTGCAAAAAACAAGTTAGCTTTATATTTAAGTCTTAGGGCTATAAAACCTTGTCTTTTAAAATACACTGTTTCTATGCTTTAAGAAAGCCATGATTCTCATAAAATGGTATGCGCTGAAATTATTTTCACAAAACTTTAGTTTGCAAGATTCCTTTGAATTTAGGCAGAACATGAATATGATCATGGCATAGATTTGAGAAAAGTCTTTCTGCACCAGCCCCTACTCCTTACATGTATGTTTACTATTTAATTCACATTTAACAGTGTTTTAAGGGGCACCTGGGTGGCTCAGTCAGTTAAGCCTTCGGCTCAGGTCATGAATCAGGTTCCTGGGGTCGAGCCCCACTTTGGGCTCGCTGCTCAGTGGGGAGTCCGCTTCTCCCTCTCTCTGCCCTGCTTGTGCTCTCTCTCACTCTCCCTCTCTTAAATAAATAAAGTCTTTTAAAAATTTTTTTATCTCAGCTCTCAAATGATGCTGTAGTTTCCCAGAAGTGTGCAGGAACATACTTCAAAACAAAAATGTGCATATATGCGCACACACTTAGTCTTCAGTTTCAGGTAAACTAAATAATTACACTGGTAACTGGGTTTGAATCCCTGTTATGCCTTCACTTGTGGATTGAGGACAAGTTTATGGTATCTCCAAATATGAGAATTGTCCAGCACAATTGTTCTGCAGTTTCCTTTCAAATCCACCCTTGAGATGAGATTTACTTCCCCATCAACCAAGATATAATCCCTTAGCAGTACTTCTCTTGATATCTAAGATAGAGGAGAAATTTAGTCCTTCTGTAAGAAATTGAAAGACAGTGGGTGATAGGGACAAGTTTTATGGCCTTTAAGCATAAATCTATGTATTTAATGGATAGGCTGTTTTATTATATGCTGAAGATTCTGCCTTCCTTTTGCCCTCTTTTCCTAAAACTTGGTCATGGTCAAAGCAAGCCTATATAATTTCTAATCAGTTTTTACTTCCTGAGACCTATAGGGCAACTACATTATAGTTTAAATCTGATCTCTCACCAAGAATCTAACTTTATTTTGATAGTCACACAATACGTAGCTGTTTTATTTACCACTTGGTAGATAATTTGCAGTTGACCCTTAATAAGGATGCAGGCACCCACCCCCATGCAATCAAAAATCCTTACATAACTTTCAACTCCTCCATAAATTAACCACTAGCCTATTATTGACAAGGGGTCTTACCCATAATATAGTCAATTAACATATATTCTATATATGTATTTTACACTGTATCTTTACAATAAAGTAAGCTAAAGAAAAGAAAATGTTATTAAAAGCATAAGGAAGAGAAAATACATTTACAATACTGTACTGAATTTATTTTTTAAAAATCTGCATATAAACAGATCCACGTAGTTCAAAGCCTTGCTATTCTGGGTCAACTGTAATCATTTGCTGGTACAGACAGCCCTATTTTACTCCAATAGAGACTTCACAGTAATTAACAGTAAGAAATTTAGTATATATCAAGATGTATGTGTGGTAGATGTAAGGGTTGGTTTTTTTCTTCCTTCCCATTGTTGGGACCTGGACTAGATCCCTTCTAAATCATGCTTTTCTATCTCCATAACATTTACAACTGTCTCTCAGAATAGGCAACCTGGTGAGGTTCAGCATAGTAAGGATGTCCACTAGGAGGAGATATTACAGAGAAAACTTGCACTGGATGGTAGTTATACTTCATCTGTGGGTCTCAAATGGTAATATGGTTACCACATCCACATACAACATTCTTCCAGTATCTTTTAATTACAAGTGTTTTTTATTTGTGATTTTTTAGCAATAAAATGTAACTGTAATAATCATACTATAATGCATTTATATTATTATCCTGTATTATAAACAGTATAATTTGTGGTATTGTATATTAGTATTAGTATAGTATTTATCAAAATTTATCAATATTTCATTTTACTTTTCACGTAATTATTTTGGTTTCTTTGCTCACCATAGCAACAATAATTTATAAGAAAATATAATTTTGCTTCCCTCTTGAGTCTTCAAATGAAATTTAAATGTTTAATAGAGTAAATATTAGGCTTCCATAGTGGAGTTAGGAGGCATGACTTTGTGTGACTTATTCACACTCAGGGACATTTTTGGGAGATATCTAAGGCAGAGATAAAGGCCTCTAAAGATAGAGTGGGGGAGAGGAATCACCTAACTCCCAAGGACAATACATCTTTATTTTTTTCTAGTTTTAACTCCAGTATAGTTAACAAACAGTGTTGTGAGTTTCAGATGTACAATATAGTGATTCAGCAGCAATTACAGTGAACATTCGGATGAAAAAAAGGACTTCAGTGTGGTATGCTCACTGATTACAAATCAGTGAACTGCTGCTAGAAATTTGGTAATAGTTTTTTTATCTGGATATGAGAGATATAATGGAATTTTGACTATACAACTGAGTCATGATAGCCAACATTAAGTTTAATAATGGTGCCATTAGCAGGCATTAGGTTTAGTAATAGATTCTGATCTCTAGCTTTAATAGCCTTAAGGAATACTTAAATTAATGTATCCTTTTGCAACGATCCTGGGTGATATTGGGGAGTTTACTGGAAATTCACACTTTCTATACTGTTATCATTGTTTAAATTTTAAGATTGTCACCATATCAGAAAGGCAGTGAACATGCTTAGACACAGTTTGGGGTGTCTCTTAACATAAAACATTATGTTGTAAAAGGCAATATATAATGTAATATAATATATGAGTGGTCTTAGTGCTAATATATTATTGGATTTGGGGTCTGAACACTCTTGTAGCAGATATAAAAGCTGCATGCAGAATAAGAAGCAAACCTGGCTCAGAATGACCGACACTCAAAAAAATGAGACCATCTTAAAGCCTTAGTCATTTACCAGAGAGAAGAAGGTAGCCATCCAGAAAGTTTCCTCAGAGAGTGAATTGATTTGAAATGCCACAAATAATTAAAATTCTTCTAGTTGCTGATTACTTTTGTTAGGGCTCTAAAGTTGTAAAAATACTGTGATGTTTTGTTGTTTTAAATAAACACCATCCAAGTGCATGTTATCTTTTAAAGAAATCTCCCTGGGGCTGCCTGGGTGGCTCAGTTGCTTAAGCGACTGCCTTGGCTCAGGTCATGATCCCGAGCCCCACATCAGACTCCCTGCTTGGCAGGAAGCCTGCTTCTCCCTCTCTCACTCCCCCTGCCTGTGTTCCCTCTCTGGCTGTGTTTCTCTCTGTCAAATAAATAAAATCTAAAAAAAAAAAAAAAATCTCCCTGGAAAACCTGTGATCTAATGACAAACATGTTACCATTTTTTACATATTTTTCATGTACTTGGGAACTGCTTTACCAGTTGTGAAATAAACAAACAAACAAACAAACAAGCAAACAAACCTCACTACATAATAACTCCCATTAGTTTTTGGACCAAAAATGGATTTATTCAGTTTCATGAACACCTTATTCCCCATATACATGGGTATTTGTGTACTTATAGTCAGGGTCATCCAAGCAATAAAAAGTTGCCAACATTCATACTTTGGGCTGTCAGGTCAGACTGTATACATGCATCCCATCTTGGCCGCATGGATGTTAATGTGCAGCCTTCTCCGGATAATTCCAAAGAGTTGCAGAAATGCTATAAGCAATAGTTGATCTTTGTGTGTTTATTTGTGTAGATGCATTTATATATGTGTTTGTGAGGTAATTACTTTGAAGGAAACATAGGTAATTTGGGCAAATTCTGGCTTGTCTATTTAAAATGAAGTTACATTGCCTAACATTTATGTGGGGTGTTTGTTACTTTTATTTTGAATTAACAGTTACATTGTTACTTTCAAAATAATGTAATTGCTCTTCATTTTATAGATTTCAAAACTATATTGTGAACCTAAAATTATGAGGTAATACAATCAAATTTTCCTTTTTTCTCCCTTTTTTAGCCTACAACCAAATCACAGTTAAATCCAGCATTTGAAGATGCGTGGAGCAGCAGTGATGAGGAAGGATAATTCTCAATCCTGAGTACCTTTGTGTCTCTATTGATGAAACTTGAAATGGGATTGTTTTTGTGGTTATTGTTTTCTTCCTAACTATGTGATGACAGCTAAATTCGCCCTGAATTTGGGTGATTTTTTTTCACCCATTTTTTTTTCCACCCATTTTTTTTTCCACCCATGTTTTAAAATGAGGGTAGTATTTGCATGAAATCCTGAAGCAGACTTTTATATAGTTTATTTAATCAAAAGTGTCTCCTTGATCCCAGCTGCTGTGGCCTGGGGCATTCCCTATTGTTATAGTAATCTCTTTACTGAACCCTCCCTATTGAGGCAGGTCCTGGCAACAATGCCCTCCTCTCCCGCCCCCCACCGTGGGACCTTGAGCACATTGTTTAAACAGTAAGATACAGTCTCAGAGGATGAGCACATCATCAGCACTGACTTTCTCCTACTAGCTGTACCATCACCTTGTTCATTTTCACTTTCAGTGATGCTGAGGACAGTCTTATCAAAAAAGATAGTTGGGGGGGCGCCTGGGTGACTCAGTTGGTTAAGCGACTGCTTTGGGCTCAGGTCATGATCCTGGAGACCCGGGACCTAGCCCCACAAGGGGCTCCCTGCTCAGCAGGAAGCCTGCTTCTCCCACTTTCAGTCCCTCTGCTTGTGTTCCCTCTCTAGCTGTGCTTCACTCTGTCAAATAAATAAATAAAATCTTTAAAAAAAATGATAGTTGAAAAGTTAGCATCCTATTTTTAAATTCTTTTTTATCATGCATTCAGTATTTGCATTGATTTCATTTAGCTGACTCTTGTCTAGCTTTAAATATTTTTGGACTCAGTCCAAAAAGTCTGTGTCACAGAAGGTTTTTAACTTGGGGAAAATCCCATGTTTTCTTTATTTTAATGTGTCAGGTGGTAGCTTGTTCTTATGCTTGAACTCCCTTTCTGTGAATCCTTTTAAGATGTGACCAAGTCCTGTTTCATTCATTAAAGCAGAAAATGCCCTGGCAGGAAATCTGGCTCAACATGAAATGTCGTCACAAAATTTCTGTTTTACTGTGTACTCTTCTTGTATAATACCCCTTAAGTGATTATGACGAAGCCAATCTTACTTGTTTTTTTCTGATTCTTAGCAGGAGACTATGAAAAGAGGTTTTTATAGCTTGAATAACAAGTGTATAGTCATTTAGTTTTTAAGTGTATTAGGCCTCATAACAGACCTTTCTGGCCAAGTGTTTAACATATGTTTACTTTATATTGGTTTTCTTTCTTTCTTTTTTTTTTTTTTAACCAACTGAGCCACCCTGGCACCCCTATATTGGTTTTCTTAAGCCTTGACCATTATACTCTCACTCCCCCCACCCCTTGCTGAAGATGCTTATGATCTTTGAGAATGCTCTTGAAATTAGAATTTTTTTTTAATTTAAAAAGAAGTCTTCCTCTAAGCTGCAAATAACTATATGGCTTCTTTTTATTTATATAAATATACATGCTGATTGTAAATAATTCAAACAACATTAAAACTTACAAAAGAATATAATGGTTACCTGGAATCATACCATCAGGTCATGATCCTGGAGACCCGGGACCGAGCCCCACAACGGGCTCCCTGCTCAGCAGGAAGCCTGCTTCTCCCACTACATCTAAGGTAACGTACTGTTATCATTTTGGTGGCCATTCTTTCATGCATCTTTTTATGACATGTATAATTCTACATAATGGAATGTTTCACTTGCTGTTGCTATCATGGACATTCCTCTTCTCCCACATCAGCACCTTCCTTCCAATCCAACAATCCACAGTATTAACCACGTATGCAATAATCCATGTTATTAACTAAGTATGTGTTCCTTCACATTACAATCTTATATGGACCTATATAAACATAGATGGAGAAATATTTTTATTTTGCAAAAATTGGATATTTACAGTTCTGTCTTGACTTTTTTTTTTTTCTGGTTACAGCTCATAGAAATCTCTGTCATTTGGTGTAAATAAGTTTGTTGTCTCTATTTTTATTTTCTGTATTCTTGATACTCTAGCCTTTCGAGTCTTGATCTTGGTGATACTGCCCCTTCCTAGGACTAGCTAATTCCTAGAGATAAGAGAGGACTCCCTTGGGAGCACGCCTTTGATATACAAATCAACTAATCTGGAGTCCATACCTCCAGTTGTCATACACCAAGGCCGTAGTCCCCCTGCCCTAACTCACTCCAGGGCTACCCCTACATGCCAGAGTCTAGTGAAATTATTCGAACTACCTAGTGTTAAACTTTTTCAGTGTACTTACCCAGCTTCATTTGTCCTTCCCATGAAAACTCCCAATAAAGGCTCTGAGGCGTACCCTACACTTTCCTTTTGAGAGGTGGACTCCTGACATCCCTGGTCCTTCCCCTGTGGCCCTAAATAGCATGTATGCCCTGTCTTCTGGTTTTAGGGATTTGTGAGTATAAGCTTCTTCCTTAATGATAATCATTTCTGTGTCTGCATGTTTTACCATACCTGATGAGAACAAAGCCCAGATGAAAATCCTAATACAGATGGCCCAGCAGGAATTTCCATTTCACCAAATGAAAATGATATGTTCTTAAACTTCTCTAGGCCTACTGACTGTATCCTAACAGTCAGTGTGGCCACTGCCTGAAAGAGCACCCCTGATTTTGGTACACTTGCTGCTTGATGGCTATTGCATTTTGTTGTTTGTTGTTGTTGTTGTTGTTGTTGTTGTTGGGTATTGCATTGATTTCCTGATCTAAAGGGGCACTCAACATATTTCCCCATGTTGGTGGACCACCCAGAGTCCAGGACAGAATCCATGGGGGTATATAGGTTATTGGCTACATCTTGAAAAAGTCCCTCGGTCCCTCGGAAGAGGTTGAGAGGTAACCACTGTCCTAGTGCTGTGGGAATTGAATCCACTGACTGGGAAACATTGACGAGCCATGAGGCCATCTCAGTCATGGAGATGTAAGTACCTAGTGTCTGGAACATTAAAGGCCTGGTCTGCTTGCTACTGTCGCAAATGACTCGTTCCCCAAACCACTGAGATTTAAGAGGCCCCATCTCTGGAGACCAGTGGCACAGTGTGTAATGGAAAAGTGAAGAAAGGAGCATCTGGTTCTAGCTCTCCACCAAAAAACCTTGAAGAGCTTAAGAGCTCTCTTAAGAGCTGCTGCTTACCAGCATGCAAAGGTCTCATGCTTAAAACAAAGAAATGTGAAAGATAAAGCTGATGCCACCATTGCTCTCCAAAATGTGGACTGTAGCTCCTCTAAGGTAGATTAGGACATCCTCGAGAAGGGGGCCACTGCTCACAGCAGACACCACTCAGGACTTCCAGGAGCTTATCAGACAAACATCTAAAGATTAAAAAAAGAAGAAGACAAAGAAAAAGATTAGCTGCCTAGAAATGCAAGCCCTTTTAAAAGATTCTGTTTAGGGGCGCCTGGGTGGCTCAGTTGGTTGGACGACTGCCTTCGGCTCAGGTCATGATCCTGGAGACCCCAGGATCGAGTCCCACATCGGGCTCCCTGCTCAGCGGGAAGCCTGTTTCTCCCTCTCTCACTCACCCTGCTTGTGTTCCCTCTCTAGCTGTGTTTCTCTCTGTCAAATAAATAAATAAAATCTTTAAAAAATTAAATAAATAAAATAAATAAAAGATTCTGTTTAAAAGGTAGGAGTGTGAGGTGGCACCTGGGTGGCTCAGTTGGTTAAGCGACTGCCTTCGGCTCAGGTCATGATCTCGGAGACTTGGGATCGAACCCCACATCAGGCTCCCTGCTTGGCGGGAGGCCTGCTTCTCCCTCTCTCACTCTCCCTGCTTATGTTCCCTCTCTAGCTGTATTTCTCTCTGTGAAATAAATAAACAAAATCTTTAAAAAAAAAAAAAAAAAAAAAAGGTAGGAGTGTGAGGAAGGGACTGAATATTCTGTGTACCCGGCCATCCCAGGAAGAGATTGCCTGGAGTCACGAGGACCTTGCTATTCCTTTTATCTGCCAGAAAAAGAAAGTAAAAACTAAGGCATCAGGAACAAAAGCCTGAAACAGGGAGAAAACAAAGAAAAAAAGACTGCTATTATCAGTAGGCACAAACCTAGGGGAAAAAAACAGGGACTTTAAATCTTAGACACTAAGCCACTCTAGCAAACACAGTGCAGGTCCTAGATTACTGATTTAAAAACAAAAACGGGCGCCTGGGTGGCTCAACCTTAAGCATCTGCCTTCGGCTCAGGTGATCATCCTCGAGTCCTGGGATCGAGTCCCCACATCGGTCTTCCTGCTCGGCAGGAAGCCTGCTTCTCCCTCTCTCACTCGCCCTGCTTGTGTTCCCTCTCTAGCTGTGTTTCTCTCTGTCAAATAAATAAATAAAATCTTTAAAAAACAAAAACAAAAAAAGGCCCTTAGATACAGGGGTAGAAAGTAAAAAGTAAATAATATGTATATAATATATACGCCTATCTAATACATATAATATTAAAGTTTTATAATCCAATTGGAAATCCAAAATTCAGATACTAAAATTAATATACCAAAGACTCTACATAACAAAAATATAAAGAGGGCACATTATGGCAAATTACTACAAATATTAATGCTGTGGTCCCATCCACTGGCTTCCCCATACCCAATATCAAATAGTAAGATTATTGATTCTGTTCAGACAACTGGTAAATATTTTGCTGTTATAGATTTGGGTAATGTGTTCTGTTCAGTATTTATTTTTAATAGCCTCTCAGCTGCAGTTTGTTGTCACCTCACAGGGACGCAAGGAGACTTTCCCAGGTTACCCATCAGGTACCTCTAAGCTTTGCCATCACATACAATCTGTAGACCAGATCTCAGTGCATCTGCCTTTTTCCAGGAGCACAGGTGTGGTATTACATTGATGACATCCTCTTCCAAAGAGACTCATTTGATACACTCATTTAGGATATACAGTTCCAACATTTTTTAGTACTTTTGGGTTTATGATATCAGTATATTCTTTATTTACAAATTTTACTTCCAAATTAAAATCGACAGGGACTCCCATTAGTGCCTTCGACTCTACTAAAGAGATTTTGGCAGTCTCTTATGCATCCTGGAGTCTCTGGACCTTTACTGTAGCCATAAGTTGCCCAAGGGCTTCTGATGCAAGAACCTGCCCTTCTCAGCCTTATACTATATCCTGTTAAGACATGAAATAAAGGGGCGCCTCGGTGGCTCAGTTGGTTAAGCGACTGCCTTCGGCTCGGGTCATGATCCCGGAGATCGGGGATCAAGTCCCACATCGGGCTTTCTGCTCGGTGGGAGGCCTGCTTCTCCCTCTCTCACTCCCCCTGCTTGTGTTCCCTCTCTGGCTGGGTTTCTCTCTGTCAAATAAAAAAAATCTTTAAAAAAAAAAAAAGACATGAAATAAAATACATGCAGGGTTCTTGGGAAAATAGAGGTTCTCACAGACCCTGAGCCTTTGACCCTACATACCCAGCAGCCTATTAAGCTTTAAGTCATGAAAACAACCCACCGGAAACTCAGTATAACTACCAAGGACTCCTTCAGGTAGGATAGAGCCAAATCTAGGCTCTCTGGTATATTCCACCTGCAGGAGGAGGTAGCTCCCCCTGTCCTCAGGCCTTTGCCAGATGGCATGGTAGTGGAGGATGTCACCCCTCCCCCAGATCACTTGTGCCTGGGAAGACACTTGGGATTAACTGAGTTAGCAGCAGTGGGAGTGATCGGAGTACCTAGACTATGTAAGTGGCACTACTAGCCATCATACACGATGAAGCTCAGTGAAATGTTGCTGCTTTCCATCTGAGCCAAAATGTTCTAGTAAAGGACAGGACGCAAGAAACAACACACTTGGCCAAATTTCATGCAGTACTCGATGCCCTGACCAATAAGTAGCTTTATCTTTACATTAATTATATACTTTTGTGCCATTGCCTAAAAATTGTCCCCTTTAGGGAGAAACAAACAAGCATACTCTGGGACTCTCTTTCCTCACAGATACCTAAAATCTAAATTACACATCTCCAGCTATATTAAGGTCACAGTACAGTGCCTTGCCTGGATACTTTGTATTTCAGAGTTAAAGACATTACTTATAAGAAGTAAGACACACATTTTACTTAATCAAAATACACAATGCTGGTCTTTAAAAAAGGTATTCAATAGAACTTCTGTGTCCCTATTAGGTCCCAAATAGCTGGTTTAATTGATAGATATAATGGGCTTCTCCAATAACTACTTTTTGAGTCCATTTGGGTAAATGGATCCCTGAAGGGTCTCTGTCTTGCTCCAGGCCTTATTCTCTCTTAGTTCAAGGTCCTTTGGCCAAGTTATACCTTACACCAACTTAGAGAACTTCTACTGCTCTTTTCTGTATTTAAAGGGAGAAGTGTCTTGCTGCCATATATATATAAACATTCATTATTTTTGAGGCCCTTTTTGTAGTTATTTTCCTGTCTTTATCAATTGTTTATCACTCCCCTATTCCAGAAGGGCTGGAGCCCATATCAAGGGCACGTACTCTTCTGGGACCCATTATCTAATTTGTCCATGAATCAGACAGCTGTTCATCTAATACGTGACTCATTTGAGCCTAAACGTCCACCAAAAAATAAAAACCCAATAAGGTACAGCAACACACCTTTCTGTTGACTCTTGGTCTTATACCACTGGTCAGGCGCCTGGGTGGCTCATTGGTTTAAAGCCTCTGCTTTCCGCTCAGGTCATGATCTCAGGGTCCTGGGATCTAGGCCCGCATCGGGCTCTCTGCCCAGCAGGGAGCCTGCTTCCTCTTCTCTCTCTGCCTGCCTCTCTGCCTGCTTGTGATCTCTCTCTCTGTCAAATTTAAAAAAAAAATCTTTATTACCACTGGTCTGCATGATTTCATTAATTTACAATCTGGAGACCCAAACCCTCTAAGTAAACCATTGTTGCAAATGCTGAAACCCACGTCACCTCATGTGGGTACCCCTTTAGAAAGGATACACCAATTCCACATCCTATATGACACTGCCCCAGTCCAAGACCTCACTATTAGGTGAGCCCATGGCTACCTATAAGCTGCCTCTCCTCAGGCAAAATTGGACACAGGACATTTTTGCTTTTCTTCTTTGATATTAGAGTTCCCAGTATGGTTCTGAGCTTACTGTCTGCTTTGTTCCCTGCCAAAAGGTACACTCCTACGCTCCCATGCTCATAGAGAAATCTGGTAGAGATTACTACTATCTTCCATTCTAAACATTAGTGGAGGTTATTGCTTTCTCCTTAGGCACTTGCCTCCTATCAGTAAAATCCTTGAACCCTCTAGGGATAGAACCAGGTACTTCCCAAGACTTTTCCTCCTTTCATTTTGATCTTGCACCATGACCATCATAAACATCCTTTTTCTCTTGTCTACATATCACTAATCTGCACGTATACTTTACTAACATACCATTTCATACCCTGCAACAAAATAACTGCTGGACCTACCACCTTGATACATATATATAACTCATACTTTTAACATACTTTACAGCTCCACCAAGATATTGTTAGAGACCCCAAGAATTTCAGATCTATTTTCTTGGCTAATGGCATCTGCCATACTCCCCACTAGCATCACCGTGAAGTTCCTTGATACAATGCAATTGTATTATAGTTACATTTTCTTATTTTCTGTATTCTTGATACTGTGGAATTTGTGGCTTTCATCTTGGCAACACTGCCCCTTCCAGGACTAATTTCCAGAGATAACAAATGACTCCCCTGAGTGAATCTTTGATATACAAACCTATTAATCCCGAGTCCCCACCCACAACCATCTCCTTTATCAAACTCAGTTTGATCAAACTCACACCAATACTATATTCCCACTGCCCTAAATCACCGCAGGGCCAGATCCCAGACAACTAGGGACCACCCCAATAGCTCAGAGACCAAAAAAAGTATTCAAACTATCCAATCCTAAATTTATTTAGTGTACCTACTTGCTTCATCCATTCCTTGCCACAAAACCTCAGCAACGGCTCTGGGCCTTGCTCTGTCCTCCCTCTCTGCCTCCTGTCTAGTCATAGTCCTTCTCCATGTGTCCTGCATGGATGGCATGGTGAGCCCTGCCTCCTGGTTCTGGGGGTCTGCAGTATTAACTTTCTTCGTGACAATCATTTCTCTGTCTTTGTGTCTTAGAACAAATCCCAGGTACAAAATTGAACACACTAAGTCATTCCTTTTATTAACTGCCCAATATTCCATCCTGTGAATGTACCACAATTTCTTTAGCCAGTCCCCTGTTTAGGACCACATGTACTGGAGCAGAGATTGTGAATGACCTCTTTTCCTAAGGTGATGTATTGGGTGATATCTGTAGTTATTAAATATTTTCTTTTCCTCTGGCAGAAGAAATGATCTTGGGTTGCAGGAGTCTTGGGTTGCAGATCTTTTCTTTCCTTAGTGTGTAACTATTATGTCCACTTTCTTCTGGATTCTGTTCTTGCAAATGAGAACTCCAAAGCCAGTTTTCTTTTTTCCCCCCTTTCTTGGGAACTCATTCCTTATAGCTAGAAACTTGTCATCTGTGAGATTTTTTTTTCCCCCTCCTTATCTGTAGAGTTCTATAATTTTAGCAAGATAGCTGATAAATCAGTCTTCCCCCACCTTCTTCATCACTTCCTGGGTCTTTTATGAGGTTTTTCTATCTGAAGCTTCAAGTCTTTTTTTTTGGCTCAGAAATATTTTCTTTTAGTACATGTTTGGCTTCTCCTTTTTTTTTTTCTTCTCTATATTACCAAAAAATTGTATGTAAGGTCTACTTTGATCTCTCCTTCATAGTCTTATCTTTTCCTTCTTGCTTGTATTTTTTTTTTTAAGATTTTATTTATTTGACAGAGAGAAACACAGCTAGAGAGGGAACACAAGCAGTGGGAGGGAGAGAGGGAGAAGCATACTTCCTGCCAAGCAGACTCGATCCGGGGTCTCCGGGATCATGACCTGAGCCGAAGGCAGTCGCTTAACCAACTGAGCCACCCAGGCGCCCCTTGCTTGTCTTTAAAAAAAAAAATCCTAGAACAGTAGCTAGTACAGGGTAGGTGCTCAGTAAATACTTGTTTTGTTATTTCTGTTGTATACTTGGAGATTTTGCACTTTTAAGTCACTAAGTAAGGCCTGATTATAATCATCAAAAGAGGCTTTTTTTTTTTTTTAAAGATTTTATTTATTTAACAGAGAGAATTACAGCCAGAGAGGGAACATAAGCAGGGGGGGTGAGAGAGGGAGAAGCAGGCTTCCTGCTGAGCAGGGAGCCCGATGTGGGACTCGATCCCAGGTCTCCAGGATCATGACCTGAGCCGAAGGCAGGCACCCAACCAACTGAGCCACCCAGGCGCCCCAAAAAGAGGCTTTTCATTCTGTTCTCCACCTTAAGCCTTTGTTTTGCTCTTTTTAAAAAAACATTTGCAGATTAGGGGCTCCTGGGTGGCACAGTGTCTGCTTTCTGCCTAGGTCATGATCCCAGGGTCCTGAGATTGAGCACCAAGCATGGCATTGGACTTCCTGTTCACCGGGGAGCCTGCTTCTCCCTCTCCCACTCCCCCTGCTTGTGTTCCCTTTCTCGCTATATCTCTCTATCAAATAAAATCTTTTTAAAAAATAAAATAAATAAAAATAAACATTTGCAGATTATATTAGAAAACTATGAAATCTCCATGGAGGCTTCCTTCCACTTGAAACTTCTGTTTCATTTAATTGATGTTTGTCCAGCCTTACTGACAGTATTTATCAATAAACCTATTGCAAAGATAGTTAGACTTCTCTCGAGGCCTTTTACATTTTACAAAGTGTTCTTCCACCCTGTCCTGGCTAATAGTATGTGTCTTTTGGTTCTGTAAGGTGCTTGTACCATACCATGGATCAAAGAACAGTTAAGCCAGTTGTTTACTTCCCTGCAAATTTATCCCACTTTTAACTGAAGTCCCTCCTGATATACCTGTGAAATACCTAGTTTAAAAAAAAAAAAGAAAGAAATGCACATACTTTATTGACAGAGCCCTAAGCCTATGTTTAATAGCGAGCCTGAAAATAGCATCATAGATAAGATTTTATACTTTCTCTGAAGGCTTTTCTTTATAATTAAGGAAATAGTAATGGGAGAAAAAAGAAATCTTCCTTTCAAGTGAAACATTTTTTCTGTTCAGCTTATCGTAAAAAGCCCTATTATTTAAACTAAATGAAAACATTTAAAGAAAGCTCTAAAGACAAACCTTTTAACTGTAACAATTGTGTTAACAGATAAAAATAACTTGAAATGAAGACTCTTGAGGAAGGGACACAAAGATGTAAAGCCTCCTATTGGTGAGGCACTAGAAAATGAAAACCTTCAGTTTTGCTACTTAAAATCTGAGGGAGGCAATCATGAGTGATGGAAAAAGTCTGTCTCAACAAGCTAATCTCATTTATCTTTCAAAGAAAAGTTACTGTCTCATATTGGAAAGAAAAACCTCAAATTAGATATTAAGCTTATGACTGCGTAGTTCCAATGCAGAAATGTTTCATTATTGTTCATTTACATACTAACACTTATTTCTAAAAAAATGATATAACTACTGAAGATTAGAAAAACTGAAGACCTTTGAGTTATAATTTTTATAAACATATATTGATTCCTTTTTTAAATTTAATTTTTTCTCTATATGCAGATGCTACATGCTGAGCCTGAATTTTAAAAACTTTTGAGTTTTTAAAATCATTAGAGTAGTAAACTTAAAAATCAACAAAACCGTGCCAGAAAACTGACAAAAAGCCTGGCCTGCTTGGGATTTTAACTTTCAAAAAGTATAACAGGGAAAGCTAATTACAGAAAGGAAAATAATGACGTTGCTTTGTATTGTGATAAAGTTTCTAGATATCTGAAGATTAATTCCAGTGCTGGATAATATTAGTTCTTCTTTTTTAACTCTGGAAAAAATACTAAATTGAGGAGACCTGTCTAACAAATCTCCGTCAAAAAAATATGGGTTTTCGTCTTTGTAAAGAAATCTGTACAGGGCGTCAGGGTGGCTCCGTCGTTAAGCACCTGCCAGGTCATGATCCTGGAGTCCCTGGATTGAGTCCCCCATTGGGTTCCCCGCTCTGTGGGAGGCCTGCTTCTCCCATTCTCACTCCCCTTGCTTGTGTTCCCTCTCTAGCTGTGTTTCTCTCCCGTCAAATAAATAAAATCTTTTTAAAAAGGCAGGGGTGCCTGGGTGGCTCAGTTGGTTAAGCGACTGCCTTCGGCTCAGGTCATGATCCTGGAGTCACCGGATCGAGCCCCGCATCAAGCTCCCTGCTCGTTGGGAAGCCTGCTTCTCCCTCTTTCAATCCCCCTGTTTGTGTTCTCACTCTTTCAATCCCCCTGTTTGTGTTCCCTCTCTCACTGTGTTTCTCTCTGTCGAATAAATAAATAAAATCTAAAAAAAAAAAAAAGAAAGAAAGAAATCTGTGCAGTTCTGTGATGCCTAGAGTCCTGGTACTAAACGTGGGTGCCTAGAATTATAAGTCATTTATTGTAATACAAGCTTGTCTGTCTTTAACTGTATCAGCAACATCCTCACATACAAGAGGTGTGGTGGTTTTGCTGCCATCTGGTTCTTTGTTTTCTGCTTTTTAAAAAATTAGACAAAAAATAGAAAAAAAGAGGCACCTGGGTGGCTCAGTCAGTTAAGGGTCTGCGTTCAGCTCAGGTCATGATCTCGGGATCCTGGGATCGAGGTCCTAGTCTGACTCCCTGAGAGCCTGCTTCTCTCTCTCCCTGCACTCATGCATGCTCTCTCTTTCTCTCTAATTAATTAAAAAGAAAAAAACTAAGGGAAATAATAAGACAAACAACTGTATTGTGACCCTTTTTAATTCTCCATGCATAAGAGTCTGCAAATGGGCTGTATGCTCCTAACTAACCCCTTCTGTTTATCCTCCCAGGGCTACTTGTAAACTTGGTGCTACTAGGTTAATAACGGCTCTCCCAAAGCTTTTTAAGAAATAAAATGTCACAATCCTAACCTGGTGTGTTATTTTGTCACTAAAAACACAAGAGAGTGTTATTTAAAACCATTCCTCAAGCTTATGTTTTTATGGCCTCATAGTCTGTCAGTGATTATTGCATAGGGCTGGTAGCCCAACCTTGGGCCTGGCCAGTGGCTTGTTCCCAGGCAACAAATGATTGGCTCATGTGGTTGGTGCAAGCCACTTGTCTTTTGCTCATATCATTCTTGGTGGCAAGAATTAGCGACATCACTAAATGAGGGCCTCTTGACACCTTCCTGTTCAAACAGACCCAGGAGCTAGAGAGCCACTCCTTCCCAGCTGCTCACACGCAAATCCAACTGCTCTTCACCCTATGCAGTGACATCATCCACTGTCGTGTGAATCTGTGCATTTTCTCTATAACTATACTGTTAACGTTTGCTAAAAGGAGGAATCCTCCTCCTACATCTTTGATAATTCAGCTATTAACTTTTTTATACATTTTAGTTTATATATATGTGCGAAATTTTGTTAGAGTTTCAGTAAGAACTATGAAAAAAGAAGGTATTCCAAATAACTCAGTGGTGATTACTATGAACATTAAAGAATGGCAAGAAAAAAAAAAGAATGGCAAGATTATCAAAAAGTAACTGTAATAGTTTCATGAAGAAATAAGTAATTTGAGGGCGCCTGGGTGGCTCAGTTGGTTAGGCGACTGCCTTCAGCTCGGGTCATGATCCCGGAGACCCGGGATTGAGTCCCACATTGGGCTCCCTGCTCGGCGGGAAGCCTGCTTCTCCCTCTCTCACTCCCCCTGCTTGTGTTCCCTCTCTGGCTGTGTTTCTCTCTGTCAAATAAATAAAATCTTAAAAAAAAAAAAAAGGAAAGAAGTAATAAATGGACTGGAAATCAGAAGACCAGATCCTTAATCTCAGCTTTATTACCAAGTAAACATAGGAATTTGAATAATATTTTTACTTCCTTTTTCTCATTAGTTAAAAAAAAGACAGAAAATTAGAATAGAAAATTGTTCAATTCATGCCTGCTCCAAAATCACACATTGTAATATTCAGAAAGTATTTTAAAATGGTATTTACTGTATGAAATATGTAAATAGAGGGTTATATTCAAGAGTAAATGAAGTTCATTGAAGGCAAAGGTGGAGTGTCTAATTTGTTTCATGAATTATGTCGTACTGAATGAACATTCAGATTATTTTTTCCTTTTTTTTTTTAATCAGTCATCTTTTTTTTTTTTTTTTTTTTAGATTTTATTTGACAGAGAGAAACACAGTGAGAGAGGGAACACAAGCAGGGGGAGTGAGAGAGGGAGAAGCAGGCTTCCCGCAGAGCAGGAAGCCTGATGTGGGGCTTGAACCCTGGACTCCGAATCATGAATCATGACCTGAGCGGAAAGCAGACACTTAACGACTGAGCCACCCAGGCACCCCGAACATTCAGATTCTAATGGAATGAATGAACATGCTGTTTTGCCTAAACTCAGAACTTCAGTTTCCATCTACATTATGATGGAAATATAACTGATTAGCTGTTAGATTAAGCGAGTTCCTTAGCCTTCCTGAGCAAGTTTCTTCATTTGTGGAAAGGGAATATAATACACCTTACAGAGTTGTAAGAGTAAAGGAAATAAAGTCCTGACATATAAAAGTTGTTGAACTAAAAGAACTCTTTTTACTTAAAACCTTAAGATTATTGGGCTCTGAGCTCTTGTCAAAATTCTCTCAAATTTCAACTCTTCAGAACGTGGTCTGCTCATTTATTTGCCTTTCTCTCCCTTCTAGAATGTATACTCCACGAGGTCAGGAATTTTATCTGTTTTGTTTACTGCTGTATCCTCGGCACCTCGTGCACTGCTTGACCAATAGAAGATGCAAAATATGTATATATATTTATTGAATTAATTAGCAAACAACACCATTACCAGTCACCCAACTAGCAAACAGCAATTCCACTAAAATCTGTAAATGATGAAGTGCTTAACTGATTGTGCTTTTCTTATAACTTACTAGGTATGAAATTTTAAGTATTATTAAATATTAGTTAATAGTTTGGGCATTACATTAATCTTGCAGTCTTCTTACAGAGTGGCAAAGAGTCTTATTTTCAGGGTTTCTATTGGCCTGTACACCCAACACAGGTCCTCTTTGAATTTATAGACAACTGCACAGCAGACTTGCTTTGTGACTCTCAGTAGCTAAATAAAATTAGAGGAGCTTTATGAAGCTTTGAGTTCAGATTTCTTCATGTGGTTCCCTCCAACTCTAGCCCTTTCCCACCTGGTAATATTATGGTTAGACAGAACTTCCCCATTGCCTTTGGCTCTAAAGTTCTGGGCCTTCTCTTGTGTCCCCTCACTATAGAAAAATGACAGATATATCTGGGAATTTTACATATTTCAGGTCATTGGTTATCTTTATGCCCAAGAAGAATGCAAGAAAGGCAAGATGAAGGCTCACAGTCTCATGTGATTACAAAGATGAGGAGAATATGGTAAATGAGTAAAGGGGAGGAATAACAAAGATCAAATATGAGAGCTGTAATCATATTCTTTTTTTATTGCACCTTGGTATAGGCATGTAACATAAACATGAGATTAAATTATCTGATGTAAAATTCAAATACCCAATTAGATGATATTTTGGTCATTAAATTTTTTTTGTATAATCCATTATTTTGTTATCTTGAACCAGAGAAAGGTGACATTTTTCTTCTGTATCATCAGGAAGCAATATTGCTTTTCTTCAAATTAATAATGTGAAAGTTTTTCATAGATAGGGTCTTTTTTTCTAATTTCAAGTTAGTTAACACATTTAGTGTAGTATTGGTTTCATTAGTAGATCTTAGTGATTCATCATTTGCATATAATACCCAGTGCTCATCCCAATAAGTGCCCTCCTTAATGCCCATCACCCATTTAGCACATCTCCCTTTCTCCTCCTCTCCCAGACCCTCAGTTTGTTCTGTATAGTTAAGAGTCTCTTATGGTTTGCCTCCCCTTTATTTCATTTTTCCCTCCCTTCTCACAGATAGGGTTTTCCAAAACATAGATTCCTTGCTCAGCTTTTTGGCATATTTAAAAAATCTGAGTTATTTATTGAATTCAGTTCATAATTAGTTTTTAGAGCCATATTTCAGAACACTATTTTTTTTTAAGATTTTTATGTACATCAGTATTAGCTGAGAAAAGGCAAACTGATACAAGTTTGCTCATTTTTATGAATTTTGAATACTTTTTAAAATAACTTCTTTAGAATCATTCTTAGGTCCACAAAGGGTAATTATCACTTAAATTTCTGAAAAATGATTTCTGCATACGAAAGTAGGCCAGATTTTTCCTGGTTAAGTGAGCTTCCTAAAGGCACAATTTGGTTAGAAATAAGATTTAAAATGTTTGTAGAAAACACTACAGAAAAATAGAGTGTGTGTAATATCAACCAAAGGCCCAATCTTCATTAATGAGCTTAAGATGATACTTTCCTTAGATAACACAAACCAATTTCTTTTTTTTTATAAATAATTTTTTTTAAAGATTTTTATTTATTTGACAGAGAGAAACACAGCCAGAGAGGGAACACAAGCAGGGGGAGTGAGAGAGGGAGAAGCAGGCTTCCTGCCGAGCAGGGAGCCCGATGTGGGACTCGATCCTGGGTCTCCGGGATCATGACCTGAGCTGAAGGCAGTCGCTTAACCAACTGAGCCACCCAGGCGCCCCACAAACCAATTTCTTACAAATACCTGCCCTTCCAACCCCTCAAAACATCTTCAATCTCATACCACATCTATTGTGTCTACAATCCCTCAGGAAAACATTAACGTGTGTCCCGTGGTTCAAACCATGATAATACACCCATTTCACAGTATTCGTGGCTACATTCAAGACATGTTCTCTTTTTCTAATTTAAAGGTGACCCCCCACTTAATTATGAAATACATATATGTTGTATGCAAACTGCCAACACAGATTTAAGTTTTGTAAAGCAAGTCCACTGTGAATACTGACTTGCTAGAGCACCACCTGCATCCCTGTACCCACTTCCCTCAACACAAAAGTGATTTCCTGATAGGCCCATTACTAGTATGATACTCAAAAGTTATTCAAACACCACAAACCTTACAGACATCACAAACAACTAAAGCTAATAGGGTGATATTTATATCTTTTATATCTGTACTCCCATTGGTAGGAGTGGAGAACTACAAATGATTTAATCTTTTCATATAATTTTGTGCTATATGGCCTTCCACCCCCCAGCTTCAATATGCTAAGAAATGTTATGTTAAACTTATATTTATAAATAGTAGTTTCTGTTCAGGATGCACTTTCTGCTCTAATCAACCTTTTCATAAACCCGTTCTTGGCAAAAGCTTTTCATGCCAAGATTTTTTTTTTCTTAATACCATTTTACACCATTAACACTTGTAATTCCAATGCTTGTTTCCAGTTCATTAAGTTTTTCATCAAGTTAATTTTGTCATTAATATGTCTGCTATTTTGGTCATACTTCTTACTGTGGTTTGTTTCATAATAGCTTCTTAAGTCATGTAAATTTAATACAGTGTGCATTAATATTTGGTGTATTTGTCACATAGGAATAACTTCCACAAGGACATGCGCTCTTCAACTACTCTTGAAACACATGGCTCTATGAATCTTTCATTTTCTCCTTTTGAGGGCAGAGAGAGGCAGTGTGGTATGATGATAAATGGCAACTCCTGGGCAATGTTAGGAAGACATCCGGTAGTGGTGGCAGTTGTGATAAACCTGAGAACACCTGCCCAAGGGCAGCAGCTTTCATGAATTAGGGTTAGATTTACCTGAAAGCCAAAAAAACAGAGCTTAAATAAAATATAAATGCTTTTCTCTGGATAACCAGGAAAGCAGTACTCAACCATTATGTCATCAGGAAACTAGGCCTTTTTTTTTTCTCATTGCCCTCACTGGCTCCCTCAGCAGCTTCCCCTTTGTGACTCAGCACGGTTGCTCTGGCCATTATACCCACATTCCTCCCAACAAAAAAAGGAAAAGGAAGAAGGTGGCATGCTCCCTCCCTCTGAGGACACTTGGGAGACTGGTTCACATACCACTTTCACTGACATCCTATTGGCCAGAATTCCTGGCCACACCCAGCTGAAAAGCAAGCTGGATCTTTAGGTGGCCATGTGCTCAGCCCAAAACTGGGAGGTCAATTACTGTTAACAAAAAGGAAAACAGATCCTGGAAAACAACTAACTGCCTATGCCACATGACTACTTGGCTGCAGCTAGTTTAGGCCATGTGCAAATGTGGACCTACTGAAATTAAATACTAATTACTCGGAAGAAGTGAAAAATCCATATTTTTATGTGAAATAGTACAATTTTTTGATGTTGACAAGTGATTCAAAAAATGTTCATAGCTTGAGAATCAAAATATCTGTGGTCTACATCTTAGTGTATTATTTCTGATTACATATGTAGATAAGAGTATAGAAAATCATGAAAAAGATCTGCTACATGTCTTTATGTTGCAATATTTATGCAAAGGGCAAAAAAGGATTTATCATGGTAGGAGGAAGTTGCAGGTATTAACACATGTTTATCCTCAGAGGACAGACTCACCTGCTCCTTATTAGGTACTGACACAGTGAAGAACTAAATCCATCTAAACTTGTGGCAGGAGGAGGAGGGGTGGAGTGACAGAGGGAGAGAACTTTTTTTTCATTCTGGATTTAAGTATTTTAATTAATTAAATTTAAGTTAATTTAAGTATTTTAATTTAAGTATTTTATTAATTTAAGTATTTTAATTAATTAAATTTAATTAATTACATTATTTTATTTTTTCAGTGTTCCAAGATTCACCAGACCCACTGCTCCATGCAATTCATGCCCTCAATACCCACCACCAGAGAGAAAGAGTTTTAAGCAGGCTCCACGCCCAGTGTGGAGACTGATGTGGGACTCCATCTTACCACCCTGAGATCATGACCTGAGCTCAAATCAAGAGTCAGACGCTTAACCAACTGAGTCACCCAGATACCCCAAAGTAGTTTTGAATATATTTTGAAGGTAGAATTGGAAGAAAGGGAGAGAAGAGTCAAAGAGGACTCCCAGATTTTTGACCTGGGCAACCAAAAGAATAGAGTTACTATTAAAAGAGGGAACACAAAAGAAGAGGGAAAATATCAGGGACTGTATTGTGGACATTAAAATTGGAGACACTTACTAGACATCTAACAGGAGAGGCCCAGTAGGCCCTGAAATACACAGGAGTTGAGCAAAGAGTTATAAGCTGGAGATACCCATTTGGGTACCATGAGTAGACAGATAGCTTTTAAAGCCCTGAGACTGGTTCAGATCACCTGTGGAATGAGTATACAGAGATGAGAAAAGGATTAAGTGCTGAAACCCAGGTACTTCAACATTTAAAGGTCAGATGAAAAGGAACCTGCTGAAACACCTGAGAAGGAATGGCCAGGAAAGTAGGAAAAGAGGTGGTCAAGTGTGGTACCCTGGAAGTCAAGTGATGGAAGCATTTCAAGAAGACAGTAATCAACTGTGTCCAATGATGTTGACAGGTCAGCCAAGATGAGGACTAAAAAGGGATTATTAGCTCATGCTCTCAACAACTAAACCAGCTTCCAGTCCTGGAAGAGGAGTAAGTTTCTCCAAAAAGTTTTTCCCTGCCAGATCCCAGTTTGAATTAGGAGTTTCTCTTTAGTGCTCCTTTGGCATACTACACTTATCTATATAATGGCATTTAAGCATTCAACAAAAATGTATCTATTATTTATTATTCCCCAAGTACTGTTCTAGGCTGGCAGTCTACCAAAAAGTCAAAAATTATTTCTCATGGAGCTTTCATTTTAATGGGGGAGCGGAGGGCACAGACTATTAACATTAAAAAAAAAAATGTATCCTATGTTGAAGGTATTAAGTACTATGGAGAAAAATAAGGGTACAGGGAATGTAAGGATTTGTAATTTTAAATAACATACTCAAAAAAGGTCTCTCTGAGGAAAGAGCAAGCCACATGGGTACCTGGGAGAAGAAATATTCCTGGCCAAAGAAATAAAACAGAAGCCCTGAGGCAAGAATATGCTGGCCATGTTCAAGAAAGAGCCAGGAAATTTGCATGATTAGATCAGAGTAGGCAAACAGGAAAGTGTTAGGAGAGAAGGAGAGGTGGCATGTTGCCTAAGAAGTTGCCAAGTCTTATCCAGCAAACACCAAAGAGAGGCCAAACGACGACATAACCATTTCTTGCATTCTCACTAAATCAAACTTTAAACTTTAAAGCAATTTAAATCAAAATCCTATCATAGATTTTGATTAGGGAGGAAAAAAAAAGCCGCTCTTAAAATTTACAAATGTTACTTCATGTAAACAATATGACAGTACCTGGCAAACAGTGCATGTGTTAGCTATTGATATTAACACCACAAGACTGCAAATAACCTACATGTTTATTGATAGGGAGCTGGTTAAGTAAATTATGGTTGAGTCATACAATACAGAAGAAAAAGATGAGTAAATAAGTTTTCTTTGGAAGTGTCTCAAGATATATTGTTTAGTAAAAAAATAGGTACACAGCAATTTGTATGGTGTTTAGTATTTGTATTAAAAAAGAAATAGGAAGAATAAGCTTTTAAAAAATTTTTCTTTTACATCTCTATAAGTATATCAGAAAGGCATGGAGGGACGCCTGGGTGGCTCAGTCGGTTAAGCAGCTGACTATTGATTTCAGCTCGGGTCATGATCTCACAGTCCTGGGGATAGAGCCCGGTTCCGTGCCCACCACATAGTCTACTCAAGATTCTCTCTCTCCCTCTGCCCCTTTTCTACTCTCTCTCTCTCAAAAAGAATAATTTTAAAGTAGTTCCAGACAGATTACATATCTAAATTAAATAAGAAAAACACCTAAATTTTAGAAAATAAAAATGAGTATATTTATGATGTCAGAGAAAGGAAATAATTCTAAGAGGCAAAGTGCAAAAAAATATATAGGGAAAATATTGATCAATTTAGTTACATTAAAAATTTTAAACTTATGAACAAAAATCCTCATAAAATTAAAATATAATCTTTAGATTGAGAAAAGATATTGTAAAACCTGTAACTGATAAAATTAGCACAAATTAACAAGAACAATATAAATAACTGTAAAAATAAGCTAATGACAGGAAAAAGTAATTCAGAGAAGGTATCTCAATGGTTAGAAAAATATGAAAATATGTTTAATATCACAAGGAATCCTGAAAATATATATTAAAACAACAGTGGGAAACCATTTCCCACCCATCAGACTGGCAAAAATATAAGGTTTAAGAACATGGAATGTTGACACGGATTTGGGGAAATGTGAACTAGTCTATAATGTGGCGGGAGTGTAAATTAGCACTACTTAGGAAAGTCACTCAGTCGTGGTCCTCAATAGGAAGCAAAAGAAACTAAATGACTAATTTAAAAAGAAAAGGTTGGGCGTCTGGGTGGCTCAGTTGGTTAAGCGACTGCCTTCGGCTCAGGTCATGATCCTGGAGACCCGGAATCCAGCCCCACATCGGGCTCCCTGCTTGGCAGGAAGCCTGCTTCTCCCTCTCTCACTCCCCTTGCTTGTGTCCCCTCTCTAGCTGTGTTTCTCTG
>PITA01019808.1:0-36561 GCA_004023965.1 Spilogale gracilis
ACTCGATCCCGGGTCTCCGGGATCATGACCTGAGCCGAAGGCAGTCGCTGAACCAACTGAGCCACCCAGGCGCCCATGAGTGCAGTTTCTTAAAAATAACCAGCTTAGGGGGCACCTGGGTGGCTCAGTTGGTTAAGCGACTGCCTTTGGCTCAGGTCAAGATCCCAGAGACCCGGGATCGAGTCCCACATCAGGCTCCCTGCTTGGCGGGAGGCCTGCTTCTCCCTCTCTCACTCTCCCTGCTTGTGTTCCCTCTCTGGCTGGGTTTCTCTCTGTCAAATAAATAAAATCTTTTAAAAAATTAAAAAAAAAAAAACAGCTTAAAATAATCAATGTGCCAAAGAGGCATATTTTGGAGTGGTATATTTTGCTCCCCTTTATGGCAGAGGGTTTTTTCTTTGACTGTAATGAAAATGTTTTAAAATCAGATTACTGCGCAGTGCCTGGCTGACTCAGTCCGTGGAGCATGGGACTATTGATTTTGAGGTTGTGAATTCAAGCCCCATGTTGGGTATAGAGATGACTTAAAAATAAAAATAAAATAAAATCTTTAAAAAATAAAATTAGGGTGCCTGGGTGGCTCAGTGGGTTGAAGCCTCTGCCTTCAAGGGGCGCCTGGGTGGCTCAGTTGGTTAAGCAACTGCCTTCAGCTCAGGTCATGATCCTGGAGATTTGGGATCGAGCCCCATATCGGGCTTCCTGCTTCGTCGGGAAGCCTGCTTCTCCCTCTCTCAGTCCCTCTGCTTGTGTTCCCTCTCTAGCTGTGTTTCTCTCTGTCAAATAAATAAATTAAATCTTTAAAAAAAAAAAAAAAGCCCCTGCCTTCAGCTCAGGTCATGATCTCAGGATCCTGGGATCGAGGCCCGCATCGAGCTCTCTGCTTGGCAGGGGAGCCTGCTTCCTCCTCTCTCTCTGCCTGCCTCTCTGTCTACTTGTGATCTCTCTCTCTGTCAAATACATAAATAAAATATTTAAAATAAAATAAAATAAAATTAGATTATTGAGATGGTTGCACCATTCTCTAAATAGACTCAAATCCATTGAATCCATACTCTTAAATGTGCAAACTAGATAGTATATAAATTATATCTCAATCAGGCTGTTTAAAAAAAGGGGTGGTCCTGGTACAGCAAATAAAGAAGGCAGGACATATAGAGGGGCCCTGAATGCCCACTACTTACCACCCCTAACAAGCTGACCTCTTTCCATTTAATCCAGCGTTCCCTGAAGTCACCAAGAGTCTTTCCCAGCAGAGGGGATATTTTCAACAGTCGTAACCCTGGAGCAGTGCCGTGGTACACTCACCCTAGAAACGCTGTTGTGTGTTTATGTAGAAAAGTGTGCATCATCTAGGAGATGTCCTTCCAGCTTAGTTGATTCTAGCCTGACGTGGTATTTGAACTATTTTACAATTCTGTAAATTGTAGGGAGTTGACAGTCACACAGATTTTGCTGTCCTCCCTGTGGAAAAACCAGTCTTGCCCATGCTTGCCATGCATGGCCAGCAACGCTTACTCTGTATTAATCTGTGTTCTGCGCCTTCTCTTTTGAATTAATCATTGCATCTGCTCACTCTCACAAGTAGGAAAAAATCTTTAACACATTTTCATGTTCCCCCTTCATTTGAGAGTCACCGAGATGATCTTTTATTTTTTTAATTTTCTTTAAAAATTTTATTTATTTATGTGACAGAGAGAGAGAGGCAGAGCACACAAGCAGGGGGGAGTGGCAGGCAGAGGGAGAGGGACAAACAGGCTCTCCCCTGAGCAGGGAGCCAGATGAGGGTCTCGATCCCAGCATGCTGGGATCATGACCTGAATTGAAGACAGACGCCTAACTGACTGAGCCATCCTGAAATGATCTTTTAACAACTTTATCCGCATGCAAGTTCTCATGTATCCTGGTGGCAGGTGCATAAAGACTAAAGTCAAAAGCTTTGAAAAGGAGAGGAAAGTTGACCTTACTGAATGTGAAATGGTGGAACCGTGGTGATGGCTGGAAACCCACTCGGAGAGTCTGTTTCTACTAGAGCACGTGTCTCTCTGGATCTCCCATGGTGCACAGGCACGTGCTGCTGCAGCCCTGGCTGGCACCCGAGAACCAGGAAACTAGAATTCTGGATTATCCAGTTATCCCGTCCCTTCTCCAACGCCCCCTTCCCGCCCCCCTGCAGACTTCCGATGACTCCAAGTTCAACCCGCCCCTGAGGTGGTGAGCAGCAGGCTGTGTTCCATAGCTCAGCTGGCACCCAGGAGCCCACCTAGATCTCTCTGCTCTGGAAGTCAGAGAGAGCACTGATCCCGAGATCCCTCTCCAAAGCAGGCAGCAAGATGAAAGAGACGCTCCTTGCAGTGGAACCAGGGCTGAGGGTAAGAGAATGCCTTCCCCTTGTGCCCTTCATTGGCCTAGCACTGCAAACAAGCACCAAGATGTAGGGTGATTGTTCATGGCAAGTTCACAGGGGAACTCGGGTCAGTTAAGGGTCAGTTCAGGCAGAGAGTTACGATTTGATCCGGTCTATTCAGAAGATGTTTATAGAGTCATTGTATGAGCACTTACGGGTTAGGTGTGTTCAGATAGAGTGATTAAATTAGTACTGAGAAGGACCATACTCCTGGAATAGCACCCTGAGTTCCAGGGTCTGGTATGGGACAAAGGAAGCCCAGCGTGCCTCTGTATTACTCCCAGCCGCTCGCAAGCATGTCTTGCCTTCTTCATCCTGCTTGGGGAAGGTGGTTCAAGCATTTATTGGTGCGTGTCCTGGGTGAAGGCCAAGGACGTCGGGTACAGAATGGGAAGCTGTGCCTTCCTCTGGATTTACCCTGTCACACGTGAGCGATGAACCCCGGTCCCACAACCTTCGGGGCTTATCATTCCAAGCTGCATCTTTCCCGTTTCAACTGCTGGGAAACACCTGTGCGGTTCAATATCCCGGGAGCCATGTTTAAAAAATTAACAACCCACAGAACTTTAGGCACGGCTGCTTCTCTGGATTTTCTGTTTTCTACAGCCGAACTGGATTAGGATTCCTCTCAGTTGCACATTTCTCCTAAGCATTATGCTTTTTATTCTTCATATCAAAGCAGAGTTAATGATTTCTCTAGGTCGGGCGCCCAGGTGGCTCAGTGGGTTAAAGCCTCTGCCTTCGGCTCAGGTCATGATCTCAGGGTCCTGGGATCGAGGCCCGCATAGGGCTCTCTGCTCAGCGGGGAGCCTGCTTCCCCCTCTCTCTCTGCTGCCTCTCTGCCTACTTGTGATCTCTCTGTCAAATAAATAAATAAAATGTATTTAAAAAAAAAGATTTCTCTAGGTCACTTAGATGGGTCTCCAAGCTGGTGGCTCACTCTGATCCAGGACGATTTTTGCCAATGGTAAAATGGGGAGGACAACCACACCCAGCACCTCGAGTAGTTGCGAGGGCATCACTGCAGGTGGATGGCCCCCGGAGCCTGGCTCAGAGCTCTTTCCTGCACGAATGTGCTCAGAAATGTCACGGTCATGGCTACGGAAGCTAAGCCGGCGAGGTGGAGCCGGATGCCTGTCAATCAGTCCTCTGCATGACCGCCCATTGGAATCACCAGGGGAACTAAAAAAAAAATACCTCTTCTGGGAAAATAGCCACCCCCAGAGATTCTGGCTTCATTGATTCCCATGAAGTTCTGGGCACTGCGGTGTAGGAAAGCTTCCTGAGTGATCTTAATGTGTACTCAGGATTGAGAGCTGGGACTCTGGAACACTTTGGAAATGAGAGGTCCTCGTAGCTCTCATCTCTGGTGGCACAGTGTGCTTTGAGGGACGATTGCTAGAGGGTTCTCCAAGCTAACAGATTTTCTGTACTTTTCTCGTTAAGGTCAGGTGGTGTGCAGAGGCCGCACACCCATCTTCCAGCCCGTGCAGCTGCCCAACGTCCCCAAGGGTTTGGAACCTGATAAAAGTGAGCTTCCCTGTAACGCGTGCATGTTTCTCATAAAGCTCCACATGCAGAAATTGGCTTCTGAGACAAAGGAAAGGAAAGTAAACTTGTTTGAACAAAAGGAGTTTCTCTTCCTTCAAGCCACGCCAGCCTCTCTCAAAAGCAGGGACAGCAGCTCCTCCTTCCCCTGGCAGATGCTGATAGCGTTCACTGGAGTGGCTCACTGTTGAGACAAGAGGTGTGCACTCCCTGGCCAGGAGACCTTAGCACTCAAACTAGCTGCGGGCCCCACCAGAGCTCCAGGATATGCAGAACCTTCCAGCAGTGCCTGGAGCACCACCATGAGGACCTGCCCGTCTCTACTCAGTCGTCTGGACCATGCTCCCCAGGGGTTCTTGCTTTTGGCTGTGTTGGTCTTCTTCCTCTTCCTGCTGCCCTCCTTTATGAAGGAGCCCGATACAAAACCTTCCAGGTAAGGTTCTGACCCTTCCCAAAGTCTTCATAATTTATTGCAGGCACGTTAAAAGACCCTAGCCCAGGGAAGGCCAGGGAGCCCGGAGACACACTGTGTCCACACAGGGCGTCAGGAACCAGTAATGTTGTCAAGAAACACTGGCAAGGAAGGTCCAAGGGGGCACCTAGGGGACACGCAGTTGGCAGGAGTGGGAAAGCCAAGGTGTCCAGATGCCTGGGGGTGTGTTGAGGGGAACTGGCAAGCTACGGGTCTGGGTCTCGGGAAGGGACAGACAGGAGACAACCCCCCGCTCCGGGACTGTGAGTAATGATGGTAGTTCGGGGAATAGTTCTCACGTGCCATTCGCTGTGTCCTAGAGCAAAAGATTTCCACCCTGGGTGCCCGTCACTTGCAAGTCACATTCTCCTTGAGGAGTTGGTCAGAAAATGCAAGACCTCTCACTTATCTTAATTCTGGGCTCCAAGCTCATCCTTCAAAAGGATCTTGTAGACCAATTTTCTTATAACATCAGCATATCTCCAGCAGCAGAAAACCCTTTTCTTTCTAGACTCAATGTTTTTTGGAATGAAATTATTTTGCTGTTCTTAAAATTGGAAAGTAATACATGCTCTCATAATGTTAAAGAAATCCAAGCAAGAAGTGAGGATCTTTCCATCATACCCCCATGTCTACCCACTTTTAAGGGATGACCACACTTGATTCTTTGGCATACATACAATTATTACATAATTTTAGGCAACACTTCTATTCTAAATGCCTTGCGTACATTAACTAATTCTGATGGTTATGAATATACGGAGATACAGAGAGCTGACGTGAACCGCCCAAGGTCACCCTGCCAGGATTCAGACCTTGGTATTTTGCTTCCATAGCCTGTGCTTTTTACCTTATGTTGCATAAGCCCTTACAACAGATGGATAAATGGATAGGTAGGTAGATAGGTGAAGACACAGGCGGATAGATGGGTTTCACACCATACACAATGTCCCACATTGCGGGCTTTTTAAATCGGCACTATGCCTTGGCCATCCTTCCATGTTGACATGTACAAAATCTATTCTCATCTCCCTCACGGTGCATGACATGGATATGAGTTGACTTAGCCCATCTCTATCGGTTGACCCTTGGGTGGATGCTATCGGGTTGCCCTGGCTCTTCACACACGTAGCTATTTGAGTAGGCAGATTTCTAGAAGTCGAATTGCCAAGGCAACGGATATGTTTGCAGCAAATGTCAACAGATGCCATCAGGTCACCCTTTGAGAGGGCGGTAGCAACAGGTGCATGTGTTGAAGCTAGGCCTTCAAAAGGAAGGGGAGGTCCTCTCCTGGCTTCCTGGCCACCCTTCCCTCCAGCTTCCTCCACCTCCCCCACTCCTCCTGCCCCACCCCACCCCCAAGTTCTGACCTGGTGGGGTGGGGGAAAGAGCTCTGAGCCAATAGGACACCTGGAGCTGTAGAATGGATGAGATTGAATTTGGGGCTTTAGGGTTTCTGTCTTTCTTTTTTTTTTTCAATCTTTTCTGTAACTTTTTTAGACTGAGGTTTTTTGTTTTTTTGTTTTTTTATGATTTTATTTATTTATTTGACAGAGAGAGGGAACGCAAGCAGGGGGAGCAGGAGAGGGAGAAGCAGGCTTCCTGCTAAGCAAGGAGCCCGATGTTGGACCAGGACCCTGGGATCGTGACCTGAGCCAACAGCAGCCACTTAACCGACTGAGCCACCTGGGCACTGCTAGACTGAGTTGTGATCATGAAAGGGGACTATAAAGTTATTGAACTGCCCAAGGCATTAGAGATGAGGGAGACGGCCACCCACTGAGACTTCTCAGAAAATTGTCTCCATTAAAAATCAATCAATCAATCAATCAATCAATCGTCTCCGTAACTAAGCCAGAAACTGAGTGACAGAGAGTGAGCACCTTGGGAGCAGAGGTCCCTGGAGGGAAGGAAGCGCGTCTGTTGGAAGCTTCAGTAGATGGGTCTCCGGTCTCCAGGCAGGTGGGGCTCAGATAAGGACTGTGGGGAGAATAGTAAACAGCGAGGCAGAGCCGAGGACCTACTCGCCTTGTGGAAATGAGGGCTCAGAGGAAGGGCATTCCAGGAGAGCAGGGCTCAGGGTGGACGCCAAGAGGTTTTTAGGCAGGGAGGCGACCTCAGGAAAATGGTATTGTGCAATGGTGAGTCTGTCCGAGGGGACGAGATAGATTAGAAGGAGGGAGCCAGCGCTTTGGGCTGACTCACAGTGGCAGATTATCCTGTCATGAAGGGAGGCTGTCACAGGTGGCATTAGTTGTTGTTGTTGTTTTTTTTTTTAATATTTTATTTATTTATTTGACAGAGAGAAACACAGCCAGAGAGGGAACACAAGCAGGGGGAGTGAGAGAGGGAGAAGCAGGCTTCCCACCGAGCAGGGAGCCCGATGTGGGACTCGATCCTGGGTCTCCAGGATCATGACCTGAGCCGAAGGCAGTCGCTTAACCAACTGAGCCACCCAGGCGCCCCTGGTTTTAGTTTTTGAAACATAGGGTCAAGGGGACCTGGGGTGGGAGGGTAGAAAGAAGTGGAAAATCAGGAGACATTTTGATGAAGGAGAGGCGTGGGAGGGAAAGACAAGTGTGCAGTTAGAGACAGGAGGTGGGGCGGCGGGGCACCTCTCCCTACAGTGCAGTCTGGGCAAAATAAAGTCAGATAAGAGGGAGTTGTAAGGGCGCCTGGGTGGCTCCATGGGTTAAAGCCTCTGCCTTGGGCTCAGGTCATGATCTCAGGGTCCTGGGATTGAGGCCCACATCAGGCTGTCTGCTCGGCAGGGAGCCTGCTTCCTCCTCTCTCTCTGCTTGCCTCTCTGCCTACTTGTGATCTCTCTCTCTGTCAAATAAATAAAAATAAAATCTTTTAAAAACTTTATTTATTTGAGAGAGAGAGAGCTTAAAAGTGGGGAGGGTCGGAGGGAGAAGCAGACTCCCCGCTGAGCAGGCGGCCTGATTCGGGACTGGATCTTGGGATTCCAGAATCACAACCTGAGCCAGAGACCGTCACTTAACCAAGTGAGCCGCCCGGGAACCTTGTAGTCAGCGGTTTCTGAAGGTCATTGTTACCGAGATATTTGCTTGTTTATGACACAAGATTATCATTTCAGAGCTGGAGAGTTATCCAGACCCCGACCTATGTTCAGAAGCTTTCTGTGGGTTATTTCTGATCTTCGCAACTATTGCCCAAGATTAGCATTTTTTATTCTTTTACAAAAATGAATGATATGATAGGGGCGCCTGGATGGCTCAGTTGGTTAAGCGACTGCCATGATCCGGGAAACTTGGGATCGAGCCCCACATCGGGCTCCCTGCTCGGCGGGAAGCCTGCTTCTCCCTCTCTCACTCCCCCTGCTTGTGTTCCCTCTCTGGCTGTGTTTCTCTCTGTCAAATAAATAAATAAAATCTTTAAAAAATAAATGAATGATATGAGGATCAAAATATTAAGCTTGGGGGCGCCTAACTGCCTGGGTAGGTGGAGCGTGAGACTCTTGATCCCAGGGTGGTGAGTTCAAGCCCCATGCTGGGTGTGGAGATAACTTAAATAAATGCAATCTAAGAAAAAGTGGAAGTTAGACCTAATTCCACCCAGCCAGGAAGTGGCAAACCGGAAATTTGAACCCAGGGGATTTGGGCTCCAAAATCCATGCTTCTCCACTCCCCCCACACATTGGCTCTCCAGAGCCTCAAGGTCTGACGGGGCAGAGAGACAACCAGAGAGGGTGCGTGATGTTAGGAGTGGTGAGAAATCACCGTAGTTAAGTCACAGGTGACAAGCGCTACGGGGGCAAATTGAAGAGAGTCATTTCAAGCGGGGGTGCTGGGCGCAGAGAGCATCCTGGAGACGGTGGCGTTTGTAGAGTGCCTGGAGACGATGTGGCATTTCAGCATGAAGGAACGCCGCACACTAAGGAAGCCGCGAGAGCAGCGGTGTAGACACGGGAACTGGCGGGGCGTGTGCAGGCTCGAGAACCGGGTGACTGAGCTCCGGGTGCTGGGAGGCTCGGTGCCAGGAGCTGGTCTCCAAAACCCCTGATTAGTGACCACGTATCAAGGCTTTGGGGGTAAATACCAGTGTTAACAATACCCTCTTTTCCAGATAAGAGAGGTTAGGCAAATTATCCAAGGTTGCCCTGGTCACTTAAGTTCAAGTCCAGGCTCCCAGCCACAACGCGGGCTGATGTCACTACCCCTCCTTCCCCTATCACACCCATCACAGTGCATGGTCAGGAGCCCAAAGTCTGTTTCCTGCTGCCAGTGGATTTCCTGTGGGTAGGGACTGTCTTATTTGTCTCTTTCCTCAGTGATCTGAACAGGTCCCGGACACCGCACAGGACTACAGCGGTGTTTTTCTTTTTGTTTTTAAGATTTTGTTTATTTATTTGACAGAGAGTGAGATCACAAGTAGGCAGAGAGGCAGGCAGAGAGAGAGAAGGAAGCAGGCTCCCTGCTGAGCAGAGAGCCTGACGCAGGCCTCGATCCCAGGACCCTGAGATCATGACCTGAGCCGAAGGCAGAGGCTTTAACCCACTGAGCCCCCCAGACGCCCCTAAAATGCTTGTTGACAAAGGAGTAAACGTGTGACCCTCAGTAACCAGTAACGTATCAACAGTTTAAACTTTATTCTCCGGCTACAGAAAGCTTGGTGTAAGGGAGGGACTTGATGACATCTGTGCTCTGTTACCAGATGACAGGGTAGGCAGGGGGGAAGGTGGTCTCGGGGGGCTGCGATAGAGGCTGTTGCGGTTGTTTAGGGTGGCAGCGGGCGGCAGGGAGGCTCCGGCGGAAGGACCTTAGGGAGAAGGACGGAATGAGTCGGATCAGCTGGATTTGGTAACAAACAGGATAGGATTGTATGACTTCAAACCGAGGTTACTGGACTAATTTACCTATCTTCTTAATGTGGTCTGAATCTCCAAGGTGTTTCCGGATATGCAGATATGATCTAAGACCATTTCTCTACCCGCTTGGGTTTCCTGGTCTGGAATGAATTCGCCTTCGAAGACTCTATGCCTTGTGTTGGCTTTAGAGCTAATGAGTAAAAATGAGCTATAAAATCAGGGCTATGGATTTCCTTTTTCTTTTATTTTGGTCTAAGAAATATAACTATTTTCTACAACCTCCTGATTTCTGATCTTGGACCTCCATTCACCAAGCTTCACGGAAACCTAATCTCAGCTGTTCTTGTTCCTCTGCCCCCTTCCCAGGAGGACATCAAAGGCTCGCGGATCCCTAAGGTGGTGCCAGGGCCTGGGTGGGGGCGGCTGAGTCTTCGCCATCATCTCGCCCTCGAGGCATCACCGTCTCTCTTGGCTGTTTCATGTCCGCCTGCTTAGGTGTGAGAATTTCCGGACGCTGTCTTCCTGGGATCAGCATTCTGTCATTTTCTCTCGGGGTCCTAAGAGCACTACAAGGAAGTGGGGTCCAGGAGCCCTCCAGCCTTGGGACCCAGAGATCCCTCTTTTCTCTCCCTCGTCCTCTCCCTCCTCACCCAGAGGAAACCTTCTAGGGAAGGGGCTGTAGTGGGAGGAAACAGAAATCCTTCTCCATTCCACCAAATCTCCCCGCTTCAGGGCTTTAAGTATGAGGGGAAAGCCAGAGGTCCTATATAACATCCTTTACTCTCTAGTTCTTATTGGCCACATGTGTCCATGGAGACAGGGCTCTGAACAGCTGCTGGTGAGTGAGAAATGAGCACTGACCGCAAAGGGAGAAAATAAAAAGGAGGAAAACAAATAATCCCAACATAGTGAATGGGAACATCTGTAAGTCTAACACCCACCCGAAGGGGATCTAGATATGCACGGCCCCAGGCGCCACCAGCAAATGCCTGAGATCCTACGATCACAGGCTGATATCCTTTCCTGCTTGAATTCCTTTTTCTGCTTTTTTGGGGAATGAGCACACACTGCTTTTATAAAAGGAAGAATAATTTGGACCACCTCTTCCATGTGTGAGACACCCTCCACACCCCCTATTTTATTTCTGGTAATACAATTGGCCCGTATGTGGATTTTTTCAGTACATTATTGTACGTGAATCTCCTCTATGGTTTTCAGAGTGACATTTTCTTTTCCCTAGCTGACTTTGTTGTAAGAATCCATACATAATATGGGTGCCTGGGTGGCTCAGTGGTTAAGCGTCTGCCTTTGGCCTGGGTCCTGGTCCCAGGGTCCTGGGATCAAGCCCTGCATTGGGCTCCCTACTCAGTGGGAAGTCTGCTTCTCCCTCTCCCTCTGCCTCTGCCTACCGCTCCCCCTGCTTGTCCTACTTCTTCCTCTGCTTTCTTCTTTCACTGTGTCTCTCTGTGTCAAATAAATAAGTAAATAAAATCTTTTGTAAAAATGTATATAATACACACAACATACAAAATGTGTGTTGGCTTGTTTATGCTACTGGTAAGGATTCCCGTCTATAACCGGCTATTAGTTAAGTTCTGGGGGAGTCAAGAGTTACACACAGATTTTCAGCAGTGTGTGGGTCAGTGCCCCTGACCCGTGCAATACTCAAGGATCAGCTGTGCCACATTCATGAGAAAACTCTGCTCTCTTGCCAACAGTCTTTTCATGGCTTCAAGTATAAATAAACTTCAAATCTTTTGCCATCTCTTCACTTCTAGGTCCCCATTGGTGTTATGTAGTTCAGAATTTAGAGGGAAGAAGATGCCAGATCATTTTTCTTTTGTATCCATTTCTTTTACTGCATGGAGCCATGTGAACCCTGCTAATGATAAATTTATTTTTTGAAGTGCAACGTTTTATATTTTTACCTCCCCAATAGATCAGAATTTGATATTGAGTTGCTTTTTTCTTTTTTTTTTTTAAAGATTTTATTTATTTGACAGAGAGAAACACAGCCAGAGAGGGAACACAAGCAGGGGGAGTGAGAGAGGGAGAAGCAGGCTTCCAGCCGAGCAGGGAGCCCGATGCGGGACTCGATCCTGGGTCTCTGGGACCATGACCTGAGCCGAAGGCAGATGCTTAACCAACTGAGCCACCCAGGCGCCCTTGAGTTGCTTTTTTGCTTGCATGTGACCCTTGCGTGTACGATTTGCCTGTCCCTTTGAACCCATAACAGAAAACACCCCTCATCCCACCCTGGCCTTACTCATGGTGTTCAAATCCAGGATTGCCCAAGATCTGAACAAGACGAATGTAAGGCCCTCGCCATACATACGGATGGAAGGAATTTGAGAATTCAGCAAATACCATGCATGAGCATAAGGAAATGCCTACGTAGACACCCACATTCCTAGCAATCATAGTCATGTTTAATTATAGGGAATTGAAATGAAACTTAATTACATAATTTTATCACTACCTGGGTCACGGCTGCAACTCCCTGTAAAACGTAAAGGGTCATCAGTTACCCGCCAGGGAACCTGTGCCTTCTGACGCTTGAGAGGGACTGCAGACAGCATCTCGGGATGCTCCGAAGCCAGGGCTAGCTTGGCCACAAGGCAGAGGGCCAGCTGTCCGGGCTGTACGTCTGAGACATCTTGTGGGGAAGCCCACCCTGCTGTGCCTTGTCCCCGCTCACAGTCATGAGAAGGTGCTTGCACTTTGGAAGGAAAACTTCTAGAGGCCTCTTGGAGTTTGAGAGTGGGAAAGGCATGGGGAGGCGAATCCGAGGTTCCTGGCTCGGTAAGGAGAGCTGTCTGCTGTCCGAGCTAACACCTAGGCCTTTGTTGTGCCTCGGGCTTGGAGCTTCAGCTCCCCGTGCCATTGAGGGGGAGAAGAGTGAGTCTCACAGCACCCCAACTTCACAGCACCAACACAGAGGTGGCCCAGACCCCTCAAGAATATGGGGGACGCCTGGGTGGCTCAGTCAGTGAAACATCTGTCTTCTGCTCAGGTATTGATCCCAGGGTGCTGGGCTCGAGCCCCGTGTCAGGCTCCCCTGCACTTCTCCCTCTGCCTGCCTCTCCCCCAGCTTGTGTTCTCGCTCTCAAATAAATAAGTAAAAAATTTTTAAAAAGGAATGTGTTTGGGGCGCCTGGGTGGCTCAGTCATTAAGTGTGTGCCTTCAGCTCAGGTCATGATCCCAGGGTCCTGGAATCGAGGCCCACATTGGGCTCCCTGCTTGGCAGGAAGCCTGCTTCTCCCTCCCTCACTTCCTCTGAAGCTTCTATGTGATGATGTGGCGTCGTGGGGGGGATTCACAGGAAGGGCTGCTCTGCGTGATCGCCCCCGCCTCCAAGCCTCCAAGTTTGCGACTTAGGGAGAAGCTTGACATTGCCCTTGAACAATATAATCCCCAGACACGCCCAATTTGGCGACCCGTAGGGTTCTAGGGTTGTCACAGGAAATGGACCTTGGGTCAGGCTACCTCCTGTGGCTTCTTCATGCCCGCCCATTGCCCAGCATATGTCTGGGGGACAACTTAAGGTCTATCTGTGTGATGTCCTGTGGTTCCCTTCATACCCTGGGCTCCGTGGGAGAGGAAGGTGCCCCGGTAACGAGCACACTGTTCATAGGAGTGCTCAATGAATATTTTCTGCATAAAAGAACAAATTAGTGGCCACCTGGGAGGTGGGAAGTCAAAGCTGCAACGAGAGAAGGAGGAGATGAGACTGAGCAGAGCCACACCTTGCACGGGGCAAACCAGGAAGGGCTGGGGCAGAGCACAGGGCAGCGCGGAGAAGCCTGGAACTTGTCTGGCTGCACATGTATTTTGTGCCAGAGGCCAAACTCGTCTTAATGCTCACAGAGACTCCTTGCAGAAGCAAAAGGCTGCAGCCCATTTTACAGATATGAAAACTGAGGGTTGGGGGGTTAAGATTTCTCCCAGTCAGCTAAGAAACAGAAAGTGCTAGGGATTCTCACTCAGGTCTCTCTGGCTGCACATTTCATGTTCTCTCTCTTTTTCTCTCTGTGGCCTCTGTAAGTCTGGGATATATGGCTTGGAAGAAGAATGGTAGAAGCAGGCAAAGCGGAGCTGCTTGGGACAAGAGGGATCAAGGTGAGCCAGGGAGGCCAAGGATGTCAGGGAAGGGGCAGGAGTTAAGGACACCTGGAAATCCACGTGCGTGATGGCTATGGGTCCCCAGAGAGGATGGTTCTTTTTCCCGTGGCTCCCAGGAATCCCCCCAAAACCTGCGTAGCACAGAGAACCTGCCAGGAGCCAGCCCCAGCAACAGTGAGGGTCTAGAAGGTGGGGATGGCGTCAGTGATTCCGAATGAGGAGACCGGCTTGAAGAGTGGTGTGGGGATCTCCCGAAAACATTGTTCTCAGGGCTCTTTATAGCACATTCTGGTTAAAGTCTAATCTAAGGAACAATTGATTACAAAGACAGATCTTAACTTTACTGATGCACATCACATGTTTTGCTCAGGTGGTTTGTATCAATCATCCTATCAGGACTTTCTGCCTCCCCTAAATGCAGGGGGGGTGTGCATGCGGTCATGTGGTTATGAGATTTCTTTTGTTTGAACTAAGCTAGTTACACTGCAGCTACCATACTACTATGACTGTTTTTCTCATTATCTCTATAGTATCTTGTCTTAAAAGGGTAGGGTGGAACTTGAGGCTTGGTAAGCAAGCTAAAAGTAGGAGCAGAGAAAGGTTTAATTAATGTAATCGTAAGTAGAAAGAGAGAAGTGTTTTTCAGAATCAGGTGAAATCGGGTGAAAAGGGAAGGCAAAGCTGCATGGAGTCCATGACCACGTCTCTGCCTAACTCCCTCACTTTGAGGGAGGGTCATGGCGTTCCGTGCCTTCCAGAGGGAACCCATATGATTGACCCTGCTTCTGGCCTGTGGCGAGAACCCACCTCGAAGTCTAGTTAGAGAAACCTGCACATGCTTTCCCCAGCAGAACACCTGATACTAACTTGCATAAGCTAAGGGATACTTTTGACAGCCTCTGCAAAAGAGGGAAATAAAAAGAAAAGAAAGCTAATCCTCGGAGCCAAAAACCTGGAGTGCCAGGAGCCAGACCAGGGACCCTGCACCAGTCTTCTCCCACTGCTAGAAGAAAGCATGGCCAGGCTGGAGTTCAGCTACTGTGCTCCAACCCCCTCACTCCAGCCCACTCCATCTCCCGCCTGAAATTCTCCAGGAGCTCCTCCTGGACAAGAAGACGAGTGATAAAATCCGAACTCCTCAGTCTGACCTACAAGGCAGATAGTAATCAGGTTCTGCCTACTTTTTGGGACCATCCCCTGCCCAGACACAGCCCCTTCCCTTTTACCCACCGAGCTCACATGCTCCCCGGGGTGAGCCCATCACCATCTCTTTATGGGTCAGAGTTAAGTTTCCAGATCCATTGCCAACAAGTGCAGCTTAATCCAGGGTATGGACGGTGACACTCCTTGCCTTCATGTCTTATGGAAACTGGTTTGAAGTCTACCCAAGGCACCAGAAAAAAATACTAATTGTGCTCCCACCTGTGGGTACTATCCTTGGCCTTAATCCAGATTTACACCTGTCCCTAGGGATCAGCACATGCTTGAGAAGGAGAGGTCTCCAGAGTCGCTCCGCAAGGCTGCATGGCTGGTCACCACCGAGGGAGGAAGGACAGGGGCCAGCGGGGCTGCCTCAGCTGGGCCAGCCCCACCAAGGGGTCAGGAGAGGAAGGACCCCGCGCCCCCGGCCCCACCCAAGGGTCAGGAGAGGAAACACTCCACGCCCCCGACCCCACCAAGGGGTCAGCAGAGGAAGGACCCCGCGCCCCCGACCCCACCGAGAGGTCAGCAGAGGAAGGACCCCGCGCCCCCGACCCCACCGAGGGGTCAGGAGAGGAAGGACCCCGCGCCCCCGACCCCACCGAGGGGTCAGCAGAGGAAGGACCCCACGCCCCCAGCCCCACCGAGGGGTCAAGAGAGGAAGGACCCTGCACCCCCGACCCCACCGAGGGGTCAAGAGAGGAAGGACCCTGCACCCCCGACCCCACCGAGGGGTCAGCAGAGGAAGGACCCCGTGCTGGACACACTGCCTCCAAGGGCGCAGAACGGGGGTGTGGCGTCTGACGGGCCAGAGACACCATCACTGAGCAGTCGGGACCCCAGGACCATGAACGGAAGGCAGGACCAGAACAAGGAGCCCAGAGCCACCAGGACGGAGCCTGCAAAGCCTCGGGGCAAAGCGCAGACCACAGCAGCGACACCCCTGCCCAAAAGCCAGGCCAAGGCGCTGACCACGCCAGGAGCAGGGCCAACGGGGAGGACAATGGAAGGAGTGACCTCCCACCGGGAGACAGTCCAGGCCACGCCACCCTCCACCCGCTTCTGGAACCACACCACGCAGGGGAGCCCAAGTCTGAGGGCCGCCAACTTCAAGTCTGAGCCCCGATGGGATTTTGAGGAGCAATACAGCTTTGATACAGAGGCCCTACAGTCGGTGAGTCTGGCCACGGCCTCCCCGCTCCAAAGCCCCCTGCAGACAGCCCCCCACCTCCCTCATCTCCCAGGCTCTGCCCTCAGGCGTGCCCTACCCTATCCTGCTTTCACCCCAACTTTCTTTCCTTAAGTGGTTGAAGAGGGAGGGGAAGGAAGGTCCTAGATTCTAGCCCAGGCAGCGTGGGAAGGGGTGAGGGCGAGGAGCCCTGCCCCGGAGCCCCGGAAGGCCTGGAAGGTCCCTGAGCCGGGTGAGAGAGTGCTGCCCGCCCTGGGGCCCTCCTCTGGCAGGGGGGAGGCGGCTAGGGTTGAGAGGGGCAAGCAGGGGCAGCCTAACAGCTGAGGACACCTCAACCTGAGGCTCAATGCTGATTCGGGGCAATGCCTCGTCCTCTCCACCCACCTTCCTTCTCTTCCATCCCTAAGAAAAGCAGCCTGGGCCCACAGCCTGGGGAGGGAAACCTTCAGAATACATAGTTCACAGACCTGCAGCCAGGCCCCGTCCCCCTCCCGCCCGCCAGGTCTACCCCTACAGCCCCAAGAAGGGCCAGTTCTCTGGGCCCCTCGGGGCTCCCGTCCCAGGACAATGGCAAGGGAGGGTCAGGGACCCTCCGAAGAATACGGAAGAGGGAGCAGAGGTGGTGCCTTCCAAACCTTGAGGCCCGCTTTCTGCCCCTGCCCCCAGCCCAGCCCCTGGCTGCGGCCTTCCAGGGCCTCTCCCTGCCTGACCCCCCCTCCCGCATGTAGAGCTGCCCCGACTCAGTGAAGGTCAAGGCCTCCAAGTCACCCTGGCTCCAGAAGCTCTTTCTGGCCAACCTCACCCTCTTCCTGGACTCCAGCCGCTTCAACCAGAGGGAGTGGGAGCGCCTGAAGCACTTCGCTCCGCCCTACGGCTTCATGGAGCTCAACCACTCCCGTGAGTCTTCCCCAGCGGGGCGCCTGAGCCGCTGAGCTTCAGGAGGCCCCCAGCGCGGGGAGAGATGGTGGGCTGGCCCCCCAGCCCCTCCAGGGCTCTGAGCAGAGCGCCCTTGTTCCAGTGGTGCAGAAGGTGGTGACACGCTTCCCTCCGGTGCCCCAGCAGCAGCTGCTCCTGGCCGGCCTTCCCCCCGGGAGCTCCCAGTGCATCACCTGCGCCGTGGTGGGCAACGGGGGCATCCTGAACAACTCCCACGTGGGCCAGGAGATTGACAGCCACGACCACGTGTTCCGGTAAGTGGTCCCACCCCAAGCGCCCCATCCAGACTGAGAGGTCCAGTAGGGCGTTCTGTGCCCAGACCCAGAAGGTGGAATGCCTGGGCTCTCCGGAGAATCTCCCTTTATACCCACTGCCTCCCCATCTCTCCCTTCCTTCCCCGCCCACCTCCAAGCCTCTCCCTCGTGCACTCATGGGGCCTGTCCTGTGTGGTTCTCTCTTCCCGCATAGACTGAGTGGAGCTGTCACTAAGGGCTACGAACAGGATGTGGGTACCCGGACATCCTTCTACGGCTTCACCGCCTTCTCCATAACGCAGTCTCTGCTTGCCTTGGGCCGTCGGGGCTTCCCACACGTACCCCTGGGGAAGGTGAGCAAAGAGGACCGGGCCTGGCCACACACAGTATGAATGGGGAGCAGGAGCAGAGAAAGGGAGCCCGGCGTCCCATGCCTGGAGTCTGGTTGGCACAGGTTCTGTTCATCGAGGGCCAAGCGCAGGGAGGACAACAGCCAGACAGGCCTGCGAAGGCTGCATTGCAACCAGGCAGCTCCCTCAGCCCCCGTCCCCTCCCCCAACGGCCCGGGTCCTAAAGGCAGGACTCCTGGAGCACTGACTGTCGTTGGTCATCAGGATGTCCACTACCTGCACTTCCTGGAGGGCACCCGAGACTATGAGTGGCTCGAAGCGCTGCTTCTGAATCAGACCCTGGTGAAAAGCAGCCTTTTCTGGTTCAGGTACCCACCGCCCGCTCCCGCACCCCAGGCTGAGCTGTATGGTGAGCAGCTGTGAAGGGCTGGGCAGGTGGGGACTGCCTTAGCAATCACCTGGAGATGCCCCCCCATCACGACCCTGGCCCAGGACTTGGCCCGTGTCGGGGGAGGTAAACGACCCATTGCCACACACAGGCGCCGGCCCCAGGAGGCTTTCCGGGAAAGCTTGCGCCTGGACAGGTACCTGCTGGTGCACCCAGACTTGATCCGTTACATGAAGAACAGGTGAGAGCAGAGCGGCGGGGCACGTGTGGAAGGCACCTGGTCCCTCGCATCTCTGCAGCCTCCTGACTGCTGGGAGTGGGGCTGGGCTGTTTCCCAGGTTTCTGAGGTCGAAGAACCTGGATTCTGGCCACTGGAGGATCTACCGTCCCACCACGGGGGCCCTCCTGCTGCTCACGGCCCTTCAGCTCTGTGACCAGGTGAGGCTCTGCGGCAGGAGCAGCTGGACAAGCAGCTGGGGGTGTCCATCGCTGGGCAGGGCGGGGAGGGCTGTGAGTGTGCGTGCGCACACACATGAAGGCGTACACCAGGAAGCCTGTGCCCAGCCTCCTAGGAAGGGACCCACGGTGAAGGGCCCCCCTGATAACACACAGCCCTCTGAGAACAAGCCTGGGAGGGAATGACTTCTGGCCTCATTTTTCCTCCATCCTTCACACAGGTGAGCGCCTATGGCTTCATCACCGAGGGCCACGAGCGCTTTTCTGATCACTACTATGACAAGTCC
Source organism: Spilogale gracilis (assembly GCA_004023965.1). NCBI lineage: Eukaryota > Metazoa > Chordata > Mammalia > Carnivora > Mephitidae > Spilogale > Spilogale gracilis. The sequence continues at coordinate 18,439 of PITA01019808.1, forward strand.
TGGAAAAAAACCATCTTTTACATCAACCATGACTTCCCGTTAGAGAGAACACTCTGGAAGCGGCTGCATGATGAAGGTATAATCCGGCTGTACCAGCGTCCCATGATTTCCAAACCTAAACTGTGATGGAGCCTGGGCTGCAGCCGTCTCTTGGGCGATTCCAAGGCACGGGCAAGATGGGAGTCTGGAGACTCTAACCACCATCCTCCCAGGGCTCAGGCCAGCCTCCTGGCCCCTCCAGCCTCCCTGGGGAGCCCTGGCCCCGAGGGGGAGACACGTTCAAGACTGCAAAGGACTGACTGAAGCTTTGGAGACCGGGGAACATTGCTGCGGGCTCTAATCAACGGAGAGAGGACTCCCATCTTAAGACCAAGGAATTGGAACCAAATGGGGTGATGACCGGTCAATATCACAAATCTACCAGACAAGGTGGGGTGGGAGGGAGCCCGAACCTTTGTAGACACATAGATTTGGTTTTAAATTCCAAATATTGTACTTAGCAGCTTGTGAAATCTTAAAGGCCTCACTTAATTTCACTAGAGGTTGTCTAGAGGACCCTTCCTTCCCGGGTTTATCTGATTCTAGAAAGATCTGCACCTTTCCTTGTCTTTGAGCTCTTTGACAACTCTCTGGGTTGCAGAAAACTGATAGTAATAAAAATAATTCTTGCCCGTGGAGATGCAAATTAATTCTGCACAATGAAGAGGGAAGTGATGACTCCCTGGGGGCAGTGGCCTGTTTTATACAAATAAGCAGATTCCTGTTAGCGCTCCGGATCGCCCCGTCTGTGTGTCTGTACTCAGGGTTCTCCACTGAACCAGTTTTTACATCTTACTCATTCCTTCACTAATTAATAAACTAAATAAAATCCTTGACAGGCATTCATTTTATATTTGTAGGAGAGTCACCATTTTATCCTTGCAAAATACCTTCTGGGTCACCTGGGTGGCTCAGTCACTAAGCGTCTACCGTTGGCTCGGGTCATGATCCTGGAGTCCTGGGATCAAACCCTGCATCGGGCTCCCTGCTTAGCGGGAAGCCTGCTTCTCCCTCTCTCGCTCCCCCTGCTTGTGTTCCCTCTCTCGCTGTGTTTCTCTCTATCAAATAAATAAATAAAACCTTTAAAAAGATGGGGCGCCTGGGTGGCTCAGTTGGGTGAGCGACTGCCTTCGGCTCAGGTCGTGATCCTGGAGACCCGGGATCGAGTCCCACATCGGGCTCCCTGCTCGGCGGGAAGCCTGCTTCTCCCTCTCTCACTCCCCCTGCTTGTGTTCCCGCTCTGGCTGTGTTTCTCTCTGTCAAATAAATAAATAAAATATTTTAAAAAAAAAACTTTAAAAAGAAAAGAAAATATCTTCTATCATGTTCTGAGGCCACTGTTTTAGAATCTGCAGCAGGATTTTTGGGGGTACCCATTCTTCAAGGATTTAAAAAATTACTCTAGGGGCGCTGGGTGGCTCAGTTGGTTGGTGACTGCCTTCAGCTCAGGTCATGATCCCGGAGACCCGGGATTGAGCCCCACATCGGGCTCCCTGCTCAGTGGGAAGCCTGCTTCTCCTTCTCTCACTCCCCCTGCTTGTGTTCCTTCTCTAGCTGTATTTCTCTCTGTCAAATAAATAAATAAAATCTTTTTTAAAAAAAAAGTTAAAAAATAAAAAAATAAAAAATTATTTTACTCAACAAGGACCCAGTTTCCTCTCCTTTCATTCTCTATCCTCCCACCAGCCTGCATTTCCTCAAATCTCACGTTGAGAATCTGAAACAAGCCAAAGGTTTTTCAGCTCATCTTACCCCCTTGAGCTCTAGCTACAGGATTTGGACTCTGAAGCCCAGAAAAACTCTATAAAGATCCTAAACCAAATAAAGGTTCCTGATGAAGGAGCTGGAGGGCGTGGAAGGCAAAAAAAAAAAAAAAAAAAAAAAAAAGTAAGCTGTCTTTTAGACTTCATGCTCAGGGTTCAAAAGCTAATTTAATACAAAGAGGACAGGATTTGCTTTGTTCTGAAAAGCTGCAGTACCATCTCTGGGCAGCAGGTGGCGACATCCCCACCTGCCCAATGGCCCCTCCCTGCTTCTGGAAGGCTCACCTTGCCTTTTTCAGGTTTTTCCCAGCTATTCTTATATATTTATTCTTCCGTGTGAAGTTAGTATCCGTTTGGGATCTAGAAAAAAAAGTTTTGTATTTTAATTGGAATTGCATCTTATTTATACACTTATTTGGGAAGAACAGATATATTGCATTGAGTCCTCTTCTCCAAGAGCAAGAGATGCTTCTCCACTCGTCCAAATTTGTGTCTTTCAGTATTTTAATATTTCCTCATACAGATTCCTTGTTGAATGTACTGCTCAGTATTTTATCTTCTTTGTTGCTGTTGTAAGTGGATTTTCTCTACTCATATCTCCCCCGGTACTTGTATGTGAAGGGTGTGGTATACTATCATATCATCTGCATATAGATTATTTTCTAATTCTTTATGCCTCTGATTACTTATTTTTCTAAATTTTTTTTTTAAGATTTGTATTTATTTGACAGAGAGAAACACAGCCAGAAAGGGAACACAAGCAGGGGGAGTGAGAGAGGTAGAAGCAGGCTTCCTGTGGAGCAGGGAGCCCGATGTGGGACTCAATCCTGGGTGTCTAGGATCATGACTTGAGCCAAAGGCAGTCGCTTAACCAATTGAGCCACCCAGGCGCCCTAAATCTTTTTTTTTTTAAGATTTTATTTATTTATTTGACAGGGAGCCCTGGGATCTTATAAGTCTACTTTAACTTATAAAAATAAGTTTGGAGGGCGCCTGGGTGGCTCAGTGGGTTAAAGCTTCTGCCTTTGGCTCAGGTCATGATCTCAGGGTCCTGGGATCGAGGCCCGCATTGGGCTCTCTGCTCAGTGGAGAGCCTGCTTCCTCCTCTCTGCCTGCCTCTCTGCCTATTTGTGATCTCTCTCTCTGTCAAATAAATAAAATCTTAAAAAAAAATAAGTTTGGAAACTTTGGAAATTTCCTTTATGTCTACGGCACAAGATACACGTTGGCAATCACCCCAGCCATGTGAACCACTGATACACATCTGAGGAGTCTCATGACTGAGTTTTTACTAAACAGTAATAAATGACCTTTTCCTAACAATTGCTAGACCCTTCAAGGTCCTGGAAACTTTGTTGTAAAAATACCCGGGGAAGTCCATAATGAGCCCCTCCTCACAACCCTCTGGGCAGCTCTTCCTGCCTACGGTCCGTCCCGTGCTTTTAATAAAACCATCTTTTTGCACCAGAGACGTCTCAAGAATTGTTTCTTTGCCATTGGCTTTGAATCCTAAAGTCTTTCCTACATCAGCAGGATATAAAATTAACACAGAAATCAACAGACTCTTGACCAAAAGATCCTCTAGGAATTTATCCTGAAGATATATCTCCAACAATACAAAAATGAATAGGCACAAGGTTGTTCCCTGCAGCAATGTTCAAAATTGCAAACTATTGGAAACTGCTGAAGTTTTTGAACATAAGAGGTGGAAACATGCAGAATGGTACACCCACACAATGGAGGACTGAACAGCTGAAATAAAAGTGAGGAAGATCTCCATGAACTGACATGGTATGGTTGCTATGGGATATTGTTAACTTTTTTCAAAAAGTAAAGACAAGGGGCGCCTGGGTGGCTCAGTCAGTTAAGCATCTGACTCTTGTTTTCTGCACAGGTTGTAATCTCAAGGACCTGTAATGAGCTCCAGGGATGAGCTCTGTGCTCAGAGTGGAGTCCGCTGGCCCCTCTCCCTCTGCTTCTCCCCCTGCTCAAGCTCTCAAAAATAAATAAATAAAGTGGTTGGTTTTTTTCTTTAAGGCAAAGAGAAAAGAGCATAGTTTTTATATATTTTACCTAGGGAAGAAAAAAATCAAATACACACTTACTTGCTTATTTTTGCAAAAAGGAAATGTGAAGGAAAGATACCAAAAACCAGTGAAATTGGTTACCTAAGCAGGGTGCTGGGTAGGAAAATTTTTCCTTGACCCTTCAACAGTTCTTCCAACTGGTCTAAGAATGAAATTGGCATGACACAGACTAATAGGAGAAAATTTAATTTCATTTGTACAGGAACCCACATACATGAGAGCTTCAAAGACGGAAAGGTAAAATGAGGTATAAAATGCCCTTGATGTCATTTTGGAGTGGTGGTGTTGGGGTCTGGAGTCAAGAGCCAAGGAGGAATTCTTAGGACATCTTTGGTGCAAAAAAAGGTGATTTTATTAAAGTACAAGAACAGGACCCATGGGTAGAAAGAGCTGCTGCGGGGTGCCTGGGTGGCTCAGTTGGTTAAGCGACTGCCTTCAGCTCAGGTCATGATCCTGGAGACCCCGGATCGAGCCCCACGTCGGGCTTCCTACTCGATGGAAGCCTGCTTCTCCCTCTCTCACTCCCCCTGCTTGTGTTCCCTCTCTCACTGTGTTTCTCTCTGTCCAATAAATAAATAAAATCTTTAAAAAGAAAGAAAGAAAGAAAGAAGGAAAGAAAGAAAGAAAGAAAGAAAGAAAGAAAGAAAGAAAGAAAGAAAGAAAGAAAGAAAGAGCTGCTGCACTGGGGGCCTGAGGGGTGGCTGATTATATATCTGAGAGTTGGGGGACATAAGAAAAAAGGGATGCTTCCAACAAGACTTTCATATCTTAAAGAAGACTCCCAGGATACTGAAGGCCTTGCTATTGTCAAGCTAAGGCTGTTTTTCCTCTAGCAAAACATCCACTTTAAGACAGTTGGGAGTCTCCTAGAGCAATGTTATGCTCTGCCTGCCTCAGGTATTTGTCAGTGGGCTGCAGGTAATAAGGAAATTTAATTTTTTCTTTTGCCTTTGTTTCCCACACCACCATCCTGAGCAAAAGAAAGGAATGGAAGCTCAGGCTTCAAAGGGAAGGAGGGCAATTCATGGGGCCATGAGAAAAGCAAATCTTTCCTAACTAGATGTTTGCCCTGCCATATAGATGGGTCACTCAAATAAAATTTATCTCTGGCAGTAAGTCTCATTCTGGGAAAGAACTGCAATGTGGATTCTTCTAGGTAGACAAGGGGAGGTCAAGACTTTCTCTTGAGCCCGCAGGTCATGACTGAATTCAGTTCTAAGTAGTCCTCAACCCAAGGGGCACATTTGGAGAGCCTCTTGCTGAGCCCCTTCAGGGGTGACTAGAACAGGACAGAAATGACAAGAGTGTAGAACAGGGCGTGAGGAGGGAGTGACATTTCTCCCAGTGTACCTTTTGGCATAGTTTTGCCTTGGTACCGTTAAAAAAAAAAAAAATCCAACTGAGTAAATTTGAAGATCTACTTGGCTTTATTTAACAACCATGAACCGGGAAGCATCTCCTCTAACAAATAGAAAGGAGTTCCAAGGACATATAAGAAGTAAAAAGCTTTCACAGGCGGAAATGGTGGGTGGAGGGCCAGTTTCTAACAAAAGAGTGGATTGTTCCAGGAAAAGTCACCCTCCTTTGGGGGAAGGGTGGGGGTCCCTAATGCAGATCACCTCATGAGAGTCGATCTGGTAATTCCAGATTGACTGGGGAAAAGTCACCATCACTGCAATGACCTTAGCGAGGAAGTCTCCGCTTTGCTGTCACGTGACCTAGACAGGTGCCTGGATTCTGAGTCTGTTGTCTCTTTTTTTTCTTTAACAGAAACTTAATCCTCAAAAAATATTAAAATCAGCAAGGATGGGGGGAAATCCCAACATGGAATACAAAGATAAGTCATTGAAAAAAAAAAAAGGACAAAATGGTAAGCTCTTAAAAAAAAAAAAAATGGGGCACCTGGATGGCTCAGTCGCATAAGCATCCAACTCTTTTTCTTTTTAAAGATTTTATTTTTATTTGACAGAGAAAGACACAACGAAAGAGAAGAAACACAAGAGGGAACAGTAGGAGTGGGAGAAGCAGGGAACCTGATGTGGGGACCCATTCCAGAACCCTGGGATTGTGACCTGAGCTGAAGGCAGATGCTCAAACGACTGAGCCACCCAGGTGCCCCATAACTGTCCAACTCTTGGTTTTGGCGCAGGTGATGATCTCAGATTCCTGAGGCGGAGCCCCACATTAGCTCTGCACTGGGCATGGAGCCTGCTTGTGATTTTCTCTCTTGCCTCCCCCCACACACACACTTGTGAGCACATGTGCTCTCTCTCTGAGGAAGGAAGGAAAGAAGGGAGGGAGAAAGAGAGGAAGAAAGAAAGAAAGAAAGAAAGAAAGAAAGAAAGAAAGAAAGAAAGAAAGAAAGAAAGTCAGGGAGGAAAGAAAGAAAGTCAGGGAGGAAAGAAAGGAGGGAGGGAGAGGAAGGAAGAATTCTGGAGATGTCCTTGGTGCCAAAAAAAAGATGTTTTTCTTAAGCACTGGGACAGGCCAGAGAAGACAGCAATGGGGTAATGAGGAATGAGGAATGACTGATTACATACTTTTTAGCTAGTGGGAGCTAGGGATAGTGTAAGTCTTTAAGGAATTTAGAGCAAGGCTTCCAGAACCTTGAGGGGCTAGCTGCTGTTAAGATAAGAATATTAAGGCGCCTGGGCGGCTCAGTGGCTTAAAGCCTCTGCCTTCGGCTCAGGTCATGATCTCAGGGTCCTGGGCAGAAAGGCAGGCAGAGAGAGAGGAGGAAGCAGGCTCCCTGCTGAGCAGAGAGCCTGACACGGGTCTCGATCCCAGGACCCTGAGATCATGACCTGAGCCGAAGGCAGAGGCTTTAACCCACTGAGCCGCCCAGGCGCCCAATTTTTTTTTTTTTTTAAGATTTTATTTATTTATTTGACAGCGAGAAATCACAAGTAGGCAGAGAGGCAGGCAGAGAGACAGGAGAGAATAGGCTCCCCGCTGATCAGAGAGCCCGAAGTGGGCCTCGATCCCAGGACCCTAAGGTCATGACCTGAGCTGAAGGCAGAGACTTTAATTGATCCCAGGACCCTGAGATCATGACCTGAGCCGAAGGCAGAGGCTTTAACCCACTGAGCCACCCAGGTGCCCTACTGTCTGACTCTTGATCTCCACTTAGGTCTTGGTCTCAGGGTCATGAATTCAGGCCCCATGTTGGGCTCTGCACTGGACGTGGAGCCTAATAAAATTTAAAAAAGAGGGGGGCCTGGGTGGCTCAGTTGGTTAAGCGACTGCCTTCGGCTCAGGTCATGATCCTGGAATCCCCGGATCGAGCCCCACATCAGGCTCCCTGCTCAGCGGGAAGCCTGCGTCTCCCTCTCTCACTCCCTCTGCTTGTGTTCCCTCTCTGGCTGTGTTTCTCTCTGTCAAATAAATAAATAAATAAAGAATATTTAAAAAAAAATAAAAACTTAAGAAGAATCAAAAGATTATCATACCTTTCAGGTAGAAAGAGGGAAAAAAACCATGACCATTTACCATTCATCAGCTACAGTCCTTTGTATGACCTGTGACCCAAGCAACACAAAAGCCTGTGGGAAGGAGAAATAAGGCACATGCTTCTAAGAAAGGAAGTCTTAAGCCTGAAAGAAAGGTGAAGTCTCTTTAGCATTTCTGATGCAATCGTAGAGCAACCTCCTGATGGACGGTTGGAAGGTCCGGTGAGAATAACGGACTACTGTGGGGACCCACCCACGTCCCCAGCCGAGGGTCAGCGTGGCCACACCCAGGCTGTTGTTGGACACCTGTGCCCTTCTCTGGAGGATGGCCCCTGGCAGATGAGACCCTTTGCTCCGATAAGCTTGGGACCCTCCACCCTGCCCCCCAATGCCTCACAGGAGTGTAGAGGCTTGCCTCCATGCTTAGGTCAGGACGATCGTGTGGTGTCATCTCTGCTTGGGTACCCACGTCTCGACTTTACCTGGAACCTCATCTTGACTGTCCGTTTCCTCTGGCCCTTCCGGGTATTTCCTGGAGAGCCTCTACTGATAAAATCCCTGCTTCAGGCTCTGCTTCCGGGAAGCCATCCTGAGACAGAGCCCTTTCTGGGCGGCCTTGAACCCACACAGCTGACTCTAATTCTGGGGGGAGAGGTCTAACACCTTCAAGCAGAGGTTGCTTTGTTATATCTGGCCTCACAATAGGAACCGGTCGCTCTTTCTTGCTATAATGATGCTCAACCTGAAATACAGCCGCATGTACCCTTGACTCCCCCAGAACTTAACGACCACCAGCCCGCTGTCGACAGGAATCCTCACCGTTAGCATAAACAACCAACACATATTTTGTATGTTCTATATATTATGTACATATTCTTTTTTTTTTAAATTTTATCTTTTTATTTGAGAGCAAGAGCACCCATGTAAGCAAGCACTGGGGGAAGGGCACAGGGAGAGGGAAGGAAGTTCAAGCAAACTCCCCACGGAGCGGGGAGCCCCAGCCCAGACTGGAGTGCAGGACCCTGAGATCACGACCTGAGCCGAAATCAAGACGTGGACGCCTCACCGGCGAAGCCACCGAGGTGCCCCTCGGACTGGCTTTTTTGACGGCCTAGCTCTGTCACAGATTTGAAGGAAACAGCTGACGGGTAGATCCGGCTTCAGGAGAAAGCTGAACCACTCCAAGCCCACACTTCCAAACCCGAAGGCCTCTTCCCGCCAGGCCGGGAAGGACACTAAGCCTGGGCCGGGAATGGAGCTGTTTACCAGCGGCTGGAACCACGGGTTTTCAAGGGCACGGCTCACAGTCTTGCCCGAATCCCAGTCTCCCTCCTTCCCTTCCGGAGCGGGGGGTCAGGTAGTCACCCTGTTCCTAACCCCCCCCACCCATGGGTAACACCGCTCCTCCTTTCTCATCTTTCCCTGGGCTCCTGTTGCTATGTCAATAGATATAGGGGACTTGGAAGGTGAGGTTGTGATTCTCAGACGGCACACAATTTTCCCCTTGGTCTACCTCCGTTCCACCCAGCGGCCGCAGAGGTCAAGATTAGGAAACCGGATGGAGGTTCCTGCTAGTAACGGAAGGCGTGCCCTTTGCCGAGGATGGGGTGCGGCTACTGGGGCTTTTCCCCACGGTGGTCCTCGCACACCCCATTGGCCTGTAATAGGAAAGGTTCAAGTCGAACAGAGGTTTCCCAGGAGAAAAGCACCCCTACCACAGTTGAGGATTTATACTTGTCCACAGAACTGTTCACAAATCAACTTAGTTGATACTAAAACATGGCATTCTCGGGGCGCCCAGGTGGCTCAGGTGATTAGGCGTCTGCCTTCAGCTCAGGTCATGATCCCAGCATCCTGGAATGAGGCCCACGTCCGGCTCCCTGCTCAGTGAGGAGCCTGCTTCTCCCTCGGCCTCTCATCCCTCACCCCCTGCTGGTGCTCGCTCTGTCTCATTCTTCTTTCAAATAAATATAGAAAATCTTAAAAAAGAAAAAGAAAAAAAGAACAGGGGCGCCTGGGTGGCTCAGTGGGTTAAAGCCTCTGCCTTCGGCTCAGGTCATGATCTCAGGGTCCTGGGAGCGAGGCCCACCTCGGGCTCTCTGCTCAGCAGGGAGCCTGCTTCCTCCTCTCTCTCTGCCTGCCTCTCTGCCTGCTTGTGATCTTTCTCTAATAAATTGATAAAATCGTTTTTTTTTTAAGATTTTATTTATTTGACAGAGAGAAACACAGCTAGAAAGGGAACACAAGCAGGGGGAGTGAGAGAGGAAGAAGCAGGCTTCCTGCCTAGCAGGGAGCCTGATGTGGGGCTTGATCCGGGGTCTCCGGGATTATGACCTGAGCCGAAGGCAGTTGCTTAACCAACTGAGCCACCCAGGCACCCCTATAATCCCCATCTTAAAAACAGGGTTGTTGTTGTTGTTTCCCTGTGTAAAGCATTTGGATTTCAACAAAGGCTATCTTCTTTTTTTCATATTGTCTAGTGAATTTTTAAATTGGAAAAATCACGGGTTTGGGGTTTTGTTTTTAATCCCAGAACTTTTTTTTAAGTTGTTTAAAGGCTTTTTTCTCTTCTTCTTCTTTTTTAAGTTGTTTAAACAAAACCTCCTGGAAAGGATTCCTGTTACCCTGGAGATTGAGCTCCCATCAGCCCCTCCCTTCCTCTACTGCCTGGGGCGGCGCTGATGGTTCATCAACCTGACCTTCCTCCCTCCGTTGTGCAATCCTTCTTCTAAATCAGCCCCTCCCGCTGGGCTTGCGTAGAGCTCTGGGTTCTCTCAGCAACCAGAGGAGGCATCAAGGATCTAAGTGAGGTAAGAATAACAATTTCCACATCTGTGGGCAAGATATGAACCAACAGGGCGCCTGACTGGCTCAGTGGGTTAAAGCCTCTGCCTTTGGCTCAGGTCATGATCTCAGGGTCCTGGGATTGAGCCCCATGTCAGACTCTGCTCAGCAGGGAGCCTGCTTCCCCCTCTTTCTCGGCCTGCCTGTCTGCTTATTTGTGATCGCTCTCTGTCAAATAAGTAAATAAAATCTTAAAAAAAAAAAAAAAAAAAAAGATGTGAACGAACAGCACAGGCCAAGCCCTGTCTTGAAGCCCGGGCAGCAAGTCCTCACAGTGCAAGGGGCTCCTGGCCGCTGTACCCCAAAGCAGGTCCCTAATAAGTACGACCCCACTGTCTACTGAGGCTGCCCTCCAGGCCTTCCAAAATCTGAAGACTTAAAGGCTCATGATTTTATGGACCAGCCACTAGGGCTGGGGTCAGCCTCCCTCTGCTCTGGCCCAGGGCGACCCCTGCAGGAGCAGACGTCAGGGGCGGGGTTGGGGCTGGGGTCCATGATGGCCTCACTCCCTTCTGGGAGGACATCCTGGCGCTGGCTCCTGGCTGGGCATCTCTATCCTCCTCCGTGCAGCCTCTCATCCTCGAGGAGGCTAGAGCGAGTCCTGGACACGGTGGCAGGAGACCCATGAGCACACGAATAGAAGCCACCAGGTCACTCAAGGCCAACCGTCAGAAGGCACACACGACATTTGGGCTCCATTCTATTAGCCTAAGGAAGTCGCGAGGCCAGTCCAGAGTCAAGGCATGGGGGAACGGACTTGGCCTCTTATTGGGAGCAGTGTGTGCGTTCTAGGAGGGCAGGACGTGTGGCGCCGGGTGACGTGGGGCTCGCACGCCTAACACTGGTCTCCTAGTGCAGGGCATGGCGCGATGATGGGCAGACGCAGAGCTTCACCCAGAAGGGCCCGGTCTTTCTCACGGTCTGGGGTCTGTCCCCAACAGTCTGCACGGGGCTGTAACAGCCCAAGTTTGGATGGTGCTTCCTCCATTTCTTGAACTGCTAGAAGCACCCGGAGCGAGCATAGCCATCTTTATGGGGACTATTGTCATTCCCATGTTATAAATGAGGACACTGAGGCCTAAGGAAAGAGTTTAGGGAACTTGTCACAGCCCACACAGCAAAGCTGAGATTGTGGCTTGGCAAGCTGCCTTCTTTTTTTTTTTTAAGATTATTTATTTATTTATTTGACAGAGAGAGATCACAAGTAGGCAGAGAGGCAGCAGAGAGAAAGGAGGAAGCAGGCTCCCTGCCCATCAGAGGATCAGAGAGCCCGATGCCGGCCTCGATCCCAGGACCCTGAGATCATTACCTGAGCCAAAAGTAGAGTGGTTCAGTTGGTTAAGCAACTGCCTTAAGACCTGGGATCGAGCCCCACATCGGGCTCCCTGCTCGTCGGGAAGCCTGCTTCTCCCTCTCTCACTGCCCCTGCTTGTGTTCCCCCTCTGGCTGTGTTTCTCTCTGTCAAATAAATAAAAAATCTTAAAAAAAAAAAAAAAAAACCCGAGGCTTTAACCCACTGAGCCGCCCAGGCGCCCTGCAAGCCGCCTTCTGGAGCATTCTGCTGCATCACCTCCTGAAGGTTGGCCTCCCACACACCTGCAGGTATCCTCTTCCTTGTCCAATCCCGGGAATTCAGGGGGGCAGTGGCTGGAGCACATCGCTGCCCCTCTCCCTCCCCAATTACCACTCTGAAGTCCTAGAGCAGCCAGGGAGGCCAGGAGGTGAGGCTTGGCAAGGACATGTGACCCCCAGGGTTTGCTGGGGAAGGATTTAATTTAAGCAATTAAGTACCCTGTTAGTTTCAGGGCTGAGGTGCAGGCTGTCACCAGGGACCAGCAGCAGAGAAAACGTGCCTGATCTTGTGCTCAGGGGTTCCCCAAGAGGACTCAGCCAGGGGAGACAGGAGAATGGGGCAGGCATGCACAGTTCTGAGATACTCACTCACGGCCACTGGCTCACCTTTCCCTCACGGCCGCCTGTGTATACACACACAGAATTTCAGTGTATTCTCATGTACAGAGCCCCGCTCTCAGTGGGCACGCTCGCAACAGATACAGTGAAGTCCAGGTAGGTGGTCAGGTGGCACCCGAGGCCGTAGCCAAGTCTTGCCACTGGAGCTGTCATTAGGGACAGCTGAGTCTTGGCGACCAGGTATATGCCAGCATTCCCCTGGGCTTTTATATAAATCACATCAGCCGCGAAGCTAAGTGCAAGGTGAATGTGGGAGGACAAGATGGGAGGCAGGGAAGTGAATTAGAGGACAGTTATAATCCACATAGCTTATTGGCCACTCGCAGTAGAGGTGGAGAAATGAGCACAGATTAGCAAAATATTTAGCTCAAGATGGCAAAGGGGTTCAATTTGGATTCCAAACTAATTTAAAAAAAAAGTCGCAGTGGGTGAAGCCTCTGCCTTTGGCTCAGGTCATGATCTCAGGGTCCTGGGATCGAGGCCCACATCGGGCTCTCTGCTCAGCAGGGAACCTGCTTCCTCCTCTCTCTCTGCCTGCCTCTCTGCCTACTTGTGATCTCTCTCTGTGTCAAATAAATAAATAAAATCTCTCTAAAAAAAAAAATTAAAAAAGATTAATGATAAAATCATTTTAAGTTCTGTAATTTTAACATTTTTGTTTCCTATTGTTACAAAGACCCATTATAATCACACAAAATTTTATCAGTTGCTCTGTGTGATACAAGTGGGCAAATTAGCCATTGTCAAAACTCCTTTTCATTTCTTATAAAAGAGCATTTCTTTTTTTTTCAAGAAATTGACATTTTCGAGAGGTTCAAAAAAAACCCCCTTCCCATTAATAAGCCTATAGAAAAATATAAGAAAAGAAATCTGTTAACTCTTGAAAAGCATTAGGCTTTAATTGTTTGAGTCACAAAGGCTAATCCATATTCTGACTGGTCGAGAACATCCCAGCTGATATTCAAAATTTGGTCATCAAATATGTTTTCTTTTTGCAAGCTCAGTTCTACTCAGCTTTAATTCAGTGCATCAATTTGTCTTTTTATAAATTCTTGAACTACAACTGGGACAATTTTCATCATGGCTTTTTTTTTTTCATAAAACAGTTAATCATCTAAAAGTGGTTTTGATTGAAATGACAACACCAGCCTCTGATACATAATTAGAGTATCTAATAAATTTTGATTAGAAACTTGCTTGAAATTCATGTTGCTTCAGAGACTGAAAAATAAAAATTGATTTTAGTAAAAATGTATTTATACGAAGATGCTTACACAAGATTGTTTCAGAACACAGAGGACTTAAAGTTTTGAAGTGTTCCTGGTTTTATAAAGTCATAATTCATCCGCATCTTAAGAGAAAAGTATGGGGGCGCCTGGGTGGCTCAGTCGTTAAGCGGCTGCCTTCGGCTCAGGTCATGATCCCGGAGACCTGGGATCGAGTCCCACATCATCGGGCTCCCTGCTCAGCGGGAAGCCTGCTTCTCCCTCTCTCAGTCCCTCTGCTTCTGTTCCCTCTCTCGCTGTGTTTCTCTCTGTCAAATAAATAAATAAAATCTTAAAAAAAAAAAAAAAGAGAAAAGTATGTAGGGGCGCCTGGGTGGCTCAGTTGGTTAAGCGACTGCCTTCGGCTCAGGTCATGATCCCGGAGACCTGGGATCGAGTCCCACATCATCGGGCTCCCTGCTCAGCGGGAAGCCTGCTTCTCCTTCTCTCATTCCCCCTGCTTGTGTTCCCTCTCTGGCTGTGTTTCTCTCTGACAAATAAAAAAAAAAAAGAAAGAAAAGAGAGAGAAAAGTATGTATATATACTTTTCAAGATTTTAATTCAACTTAATGATGAGTTTATGTTTCTAAAAAAACTAAGGATATTTCACATGTAGACAAAAGAAAAAAATAACTTACTTTAGAAAATTTCAAACATATAGAAAAGTAGAAGACTAGAGTGAACTCTCACTGCACAGCTCACGTGAATAAAGAGTAGTGTAATTATTAATATATAATTATCAACTCATAGCCAATCTTTTATCTGTAGCTCCCATGCGCTCCTCAATTACAGCTCAGGTTGGATTACTTTAAGCAGATCCCATGTACCCTATTGTTCATCTATAAATACTTGGTATGTTTTGGAATAGGTAAGAACTCTTTAAAGTCACCACAATACTATTACTGCAGTCAAAAAAGCAAAGGATTCCTTAGATTCACCAAATGTCCAGTTTGTATTTCAAATTTCCTTGATTCAACAACAGAATTTTTAAAAAAGATTTTATTTGTTATTTGACACAGAGAGATCACAAGTAGGCAGAGAGGCAGGCAGAGAGAGAGGAGGAAGCGAAGCAGGCTCCCTGCTGAGCAGAGAGCCCAATGTGGGCCTTGATCCCAGGACCCTGAGATCACGACCTGAGCCGAATGAAGGCAAAAGCTTTAACCCACTGAGCCACCCAGGTGCCCTCAACAATAGAATTTTAAGATAACAAATCAGTGATGAAGCCAATGTTAACTTAAAAAATACTGCAAGAGAGGGGTGCCTGGGTGGCTCAGTTGGTTAAGCAACTGCCTTCGGCTCAGGTCATGATCCCAGAGACCCGGGATCGAGTCCCACATCGGGCTCCTTGCTTGGCGGGAAGCCTGCTTCTCCCTCTCTCACTCCCCCTGCTTGTGTTCCCTCTCTGGCTGTGTTTCTCTCTGTCAAATAAATAAAAAATCTTAAAAAAAAAAAAAATACTGCAAGAGCAGCACCTGGGTGGCTCAGTGGGTTAAAGCCTCTGCCTTCGGCTCAGGTCATGATCTCAGAGTCCTGGGATCGAGTCCCACATCGGGCTCCCAGCTCTGTGGGGAGTCTGCTTTTCCCTCTGGCCTTCTCTTATGCTCTCTCTCTCAAATAAATAAATAACATCTTTAAAATAATAAATCAGTCTTTTTTCTAAATCATTGTAAGATTAAAGACACAGACTGAAAGTGAGGGGTGGAAAATATTTGCCATGTAAATAAAAATGAAAAAAAAGAAGTCAGGCTGGCAACACTCACATTGGACAAAATAGAGCTTGTTTTTATTTTTATTTTGGGGGAGATTTATTTGATAGAGAGAGCACAAGCAGGGGGAGTGGCAGGCAGAAGGAGAGGGAGAAGCAGGCTCCCCACTGAAAAAGGAGCCAGATGCGGGATTCGATCCCAGGACTCCGGGATCATGACCTGAACCAAAGGCAGATGCTTCACTGACTGAACCACCCAGGGGCCCCTCTGACAATACAGACTTTAAACAGACTGTGTTGGAGAGCCTGGGGGGCTCTGTCAACTGGGCATCCGACTTTTGGTCTCCGCTCAAATCCAGATCTCAGGGTCCTGGTATCAAGCCCCAGGTCAGGCTCTGTGCTCAGTAGAGAGTCTGTTAGAGATTCTCTCTCTCCTTCTCCTTCTGCTTCTCCTCCTGCTCAGACAACGAAGGACCTTATGTAACAAAGATGGATCAGCCCAATAAGAGGATGTAGTGATTGCAAAACCATCGTAAGAGCCTGACTTTGGGGGAACTTGGCATGTGACTCTTGGGGCCATGAGTTCAAGCCCCACGTTTGGCCTACTTCAAAAAAAGAAAAAAGATGGGGGCACCTGGGTGGCTCAGTTGGTTAAGCGTCTGCCTTTGGCTCAGGTCATGATCCTGGAGTCCCAGATTCGAGTCCCGCATTGGGTTCCCAGCTCTGTGGGGAGTCTGCTTCGCCTTCTGACCTTCTGCCCTCTCATGCTCTCTCTTACTTGCTTTCTATCAAATAAATAAGTAAAACCTTAAAAAAAAAAGATGGACTTCAACATGACAATATGAGGGACTCCACAGACCCAGTCTCCGTGAGACGGGTAAAAAGTATAAAAAGGCCACCATTTACAATATCTAGAAGTGGTCCTATGGGCATACACAAATGAAGAAACATCTGTTTAAGAAAATCCACTACGACTTTAGATGAGTGTGTGGTACTTGAACCCAAACTGTTCCCCCTCTCCCTACCCCCATGCTCCTGATTGGTACAGCCGAGAACACGGGCCCCTCTCCCCTCAGCTCCGTGTCAGGGGGTTTCCTCCAGGGAGGATCAGGATATCAGCATCTGTCATCCTCCACCAGCTCGCTGTGGTTGAGACTAAGTTCTGGGCAAGTGTGTCCAAGAGATGGGGACGCCCTTTCTTCTGTTCAGCCCCCACCCGCAGAGTGGAGATGTGTTGAGCATGAGGTCACACCTAGCGTGGTCGTCCCTGCCCTAGCTCACTGAGGCGGTGGTTTCACCCCAGAAGGGGCAAGGTGCCTCCCGCCCTTCATGTGCTCAATACCTAAATGTATCAACCAGAGAGAAGCCCACCATTTCTCCACCCCAGCTCCAGAGTCACAGCTCAGGGATTTGGGAGGGGGGATGGAAGCAGGCCATAACCTACATAGGTCCTGATCTCTTCCCAAAGGAATTGACTGTATTTACAAAGAAGGTGGAGAAATTCAAGCCTGAGGGTGCTCTCGAAAATGGTGGAGGTTGTGGTGAAAGGGACTAGGCGCAGATTGGTAGATTTGATGAAGATACAGGCTCAAGTGTAAGCCAGCTGGTTTGCAGGAGAGAACCAGGGAAAGCGACAGCTGAGAGGAACACTAACTCGGGCGCTACGCCTTTGGAGGAGCCAGAGTCTTTCAAGCGATTTCCCAGGGCAGTATTACAAACCATAGAGCAACCAGGTAACAATTAATAGAGCTGAAGAGCTGGATAAGTAAGGCAAAGAGGTGCAGTGAGCCCAGCCCACCTAGGGCGGTGTACACCCCAAACCACCCTTCCCTGCCCGGCAACATCGAAGGTTTAACACTTCATGGGAATTTGGGGTGGGAGAAGCCTCAGATGGGGAGTGGGGGGGTCCAGCACCCAGAGTTGCTACAATATATTACCTGAAGTGTTCAGTTTCCAACAAAAACGCATGACACAAGGAAAGGAGCAGGAAAGC
Source organism: Spilogale gracilis (assembly GCA_004023965.1). Lineage (NCBI taxonomy): Eukaryota > Metazoa > Chordata > Mammalia > Carnivora > Mephitidae > Spilogale > Spilogale gracilis. Next base: position 35,555 of record PITA01019808.1, read on the forward strand.
AGGACTCTGGTATCACACTGGAAAAAGGCGGGGTCAGCAACTGCCTGTGACTGTGGCCAGATGGTGGATCTAACAGACAATGACCTAAAGTAACCACGAGGACATTGTCAAATTCAAATTCAGAGGCAGGGGTGGTAGCTTTAGAACAGAAAACGTCTGCTCCCTAGGAAATGATGAAGGCCCCTGGTGGCGTCAACGGGGGGGGGGGGTCCTGGGAGGGGACATTTTCAGGGGTCCGGTGGGCAACCACAGAGACAGGATGGACTTCCTGGACAGGACGGTGGCTGGAGCTAGCCAAGGACCGGGAAATGGCAGGGGTAGAGAGCCCGGCTGAACGTGAACATGTGACACTCCCAGCAGCTGTCAGCCAGGCCAGGGTGTGGGTGGCAGGTCGCAGAGCCCGAGCCCAGGTGAGGGTTTTGCTGGGCAGAAAGCCAGGACACAGGGGAATCGGGTTATGATGAGAGAGTAGCTTGGATGATGACCCCCAGCGGTCATAATCTTTTCCTGCCTGGACAGGAAAGAAAGCTTTGGGACTGACATGCTGGGAGGCACACAGAGGCAGAGAGATGGAGGCTGGATGAGGTTGTAGATGAAGAATGAGAACGCTGGATGGTCTGAGCGAGGTATTAAAGGCATAGAAAGTAGACTCAAGTCATTAACACAGGTGGTGGGGGGCCGACTCCCACACAGGAGAAGAGAAGCCCCCCCCCCCACGCACCTTAAGGCTGGAGTCCAGACAGGTGGGGGCCGGGCTGTGGTGCGAGCTATGTTTATAGGTTTAATGGTGGAAAGTTGGAGAAATGAATAGTTGGCATTGAATGACACTTTAGACCAGACGGACCTAACAGATACATACAGAACATTCCATCCAAGAACAGTGGAATACACATTCTTTTCAAGGGCACGTGGAACATTCTCCAGGATAGATCACACATTAGGCCACAAAACAAGTCTCAGTAAATTGAAAAGATGAAGGAGGAGGAGGAGGAAGGGGAAGAGGAGGA